>JAOWAT010341280.1:0-13229 GCA_028571025.1 Longipedia americana | reverse complement strand
TAGCAAAATAATTCAGAACAATGACTCACACATTCCGTCACCAAAGTTGAAAAAATAATGCTCTACGTCTTTTAAGAGGACAACAATTTGGCCCAAGGATTCTCTTTCTTTTTTTAATCTCAAAACAACCAATAGGGACGCTTACAAGGTTTCCTCAACGCAAGGTCTCTTAGATAAGGAGATCAAAACCATCAATATACACCTTAAGGATCACCGAAGACTAGAGAGAATACTGAAAGACGAGTTCAAATTGACCATATCTGAGGCTAACAACGAGAACACTGAACCCATAGTCTGGAATTTTAAAGTCTCAATGTAACATTACTGCTGATATAGCTCCGAGAAGCTCAAAAAAAACATCGATTTCTGTAAACATGGAAATATGAACGATTTAGTCTCAAATGTTGGTAGCGTGACAAATTCTGCAGCGTCAAGTTCGATGTTTACAAACGCTTCTTTCCTCAGTAGAACTCTAGGTTCTTAGTCCAAAACAAGAAATACTTCTGCATTATTATTTCCTATTCCAAGTGAAGTTCGGAAAGGCGGGATATTAAAAAACCCACTCCTGATCCCTGAACTGGACAAAAATAAAATATCTGAATACAGGGCCGCTACATATAAAAAAATTTTAATGAAGGTATTTATATCCTGATGGCAGGAAACAAAAAAAGACAAGTTTTTAAGCTCTATTCAGAAATTAAATTAAACAAAGGGAAAACTTGACAAACTAGTTCAAGCCAACAGCGCTAAGAAAGCAAGTATTCTTTCGTTTATGATAGAGTTTAGATTTAAAATATACCTGGTTATATTTCTGTTCTTTTTCTTTGCATTCCTAGGCTCCGTAACAAGGAAACTGCAAAAAAGAGTAGAAACTAAAATAAAATCAGAAAATCACGGATGGCTGTATAACTACCTTGGATTTAGTGGCTATGAGTAAGATGCGTCCTGGTTTCACTGATGGAATTTATATGATTATTTAAAATTA
Organism: Longipedia americana; assembly: GCA_028571025.1. Classification (NCBI taxonomy): domain Eukaryota; kingdom Metazoa; phylum Arthropoda; class Copepoda; order Polyarthra; family Longipediidae; genus Longipedia; species Longipedia americana. The sequence continues at coordinate 12,244 of JAOWAT010341280.1, read as the reverse complement.
TTTATTGGCATTATTGAATTTCGATCATTTTTATATTTTATAGTCGTATACGTAGAATCCATGATGTGCTGTTGAGAAAGCAATCTGCTAGCGATTTCTTGCAAAATCCAAGGAAAAGACTGACTAGTTAACACCACAGATTTAATTGCAGAGTTTGTGCTTATTTTTCCCTTTATCTTCATAAAGACGAACTTCAGCTTGTGCTGCTGTAGACCCTGCACCTATGAGCCCGAGATTATGCCTGCTGTATCCAGCGGTATAGACATACGCAGCCTTTTCTATAGCTCCCGTCCAATCTATCTATTCGATTTTTGAACATTTAGCAAAATCCCAAACTTGTAGCTGATTTCGAGCAGCATAGCATCCAACTAGAATTCTCCCATCCTGATAATCAATAGACTATCCAGAAACATGCGATCCGTAAAAATGTCTAATGCTTTTAGCTTCACGGATATCCCAGATGTGGACGACACTATCCCAACCTCCAGAAATCAAAGTTTTGTCGTCGATAAATTTTACAGCAAACACTCGGTTGTCATGACCTACATTATTCCACTGGGCTTTGTTAAGCGTAGTTGCTAAGCTTTTAGTCTCTAAATATCTGTTTCAAAAATACATTAGTCGTAAATCCTGATGTTGAAGTCTTTTCCTCCCGTTGCAAATTGACCGCCTGTGCGACTGAAATCCGTGCAGAGAATGGTGTTATTATCTTCACGAAGTGTGAATATTTTTTTCATTGTTGGAACGTGCCAGTAAGTGAAATGACCGTCGCTGAGATATGATGATGTGGGTACGAATCGGTAGATGCTAATATTTTGTTGTTGCTGTTGTTCTTGGGTCGCCACCTGAGTAATGAGAGAAGTTACTTGACACTGGTGACTGAGGTTTAATTCATGCACTCGTACTTTTCGACAATTTTGTGTTGTTTGGGACAGTAGATCATTCTGCTGCCGTCACGACATCCCAGCGCAATGTACTAGTCTTCCTCGTCATATTTGAGAGTAAGGATTTCAGAGTGCAACTTTTTGTAACAGACTTGATGGAGATGGTATTTATCATAGTTGTGGACTCTAGGATTTATGAAGTGATGAACTTAAGTTATTGAACCGGAGGAATTGACTCGTCATACTACATTTGCATCCTTTTTACCCGGGAGTAAATTTGTTTTAAAAATAAGTGGATTCCTTATTATATGGGGGATTTAGAATTAAACTTATTCTCAAGAATTTATATAAAAAAAACGAAATCAGGATTAGTTTTCCAAGTATAACCGAAGAACCAGTTCACTGATTTTCGAGGTAATCTTATTCACCTTCGATATGTCCTACAACAGACATTGTACATATTCCACAACTTTTTCCACCCTTTATCCAGGCATACCCTTTCTACCCCCAAAATTCCCCCCAACTATTCTTTATTTTCCATCCTTTTTATCGATGATACCCAACCAGAAGCACAGCATGGTCTATGTGATCGTTACAGTCGTCAAATGTGCCATCTTTGTAGAATTGAAGGCGGTATCCCGCTATTCCTATCGGTACTGGTCTAGTTTTTAGGGCTTAATGAAGTGCATTGCAATTACCTTACTCGAGTTTTTAGAAATACGATATTTTGAATTAGCCTTTCGAAGACGCACATATATTTGTTTTCCCAGTTCTCCCTGCACGATAAGGATACTTATTAGCAGCAGTTACTCCGCTTTGAATGAGGTAAGAAAAAGCCCCTTAGAGATATCCTCCAAGGCATCCTTGACTGATTTCGGAAAAGCTACAGTCTAGAACTTGTTGAGTTGACAAGGGGATAAACTGACTAATTTTCTTTTCTTGGTTTTTAGAACCGTAGAGGGAATATAAGCAAGAGACATGATCTAAGACTGAGAATATATAGCAGGCTCCACAGGCTCCTTGGTCATAAACCGGACCTACTAAGTTTGTCCAATCAATGTTTGTAAGTTATTTTTGAACCAACGGAACTTTTTTTTCAGGAGACTAATGGTAAGACTATTTTAAAGATTGTTAATTATTGATTTTTCTACTAGATTACTCTTTCCGATTTTTTTAATTTATTTATTGACAGCCATTGTTTACAATTTACTATACCATGAACTTCACCTACCTGACAACGTTAATTGTGGTGTGCTTCACAATTGTTGTTCCATTTTTTTATTATGATACTGATACCACTTTCGTAGTTTGTACTTCCTTGGATGGCTTCTATATGTTTAATAGTTTCCCGTATTTTTACAGAAACTACTACGGGGACAAATCCGCGTACTCGTTCACCTGTTGGTTATAGCTGCGCAGAAGGTTGGAATTGTGGTCTGTTATCGATCTTACGTTTTATTAGTATATAAGTGAGCGGTAAAGCTCCTATTCTTCTGATTAGTAGTGTCTTGATGTCTGCTGCTTGAACTCAGAGAAACTAGGCTGTCTCGGGGGTTTCAAAGTCATCTTTATTATCTTTCGAGAAGAAGGAGGATATTGACTAGTTTCTGAATTTCCAACTTACTGGGCATCCTGCGAATATATGGTCGAAAAAATAATGAATAGTAGAGAAAGAGCACCCAGATTTCTTTGTGACAGAAACATTTGCATTTTATGCCCTATGTTAGTTATTGTATAATTTGGTGAGAATTAGAAATGGAATGATTATGAATTTATAACTATTCTTACTATATAGGGTCGAATTGATTATATCAGCGTCATAATATCATGAAATACCTATGTTGGGAGGAATAACGTTACATTCCATTTTTTTCTTGTATATTTTTTAAATAGTCACTGATTGAAATCCCAACCGAGCCCTTTTTTAAAAAATGTTCGAGCATTATTAAGTTTAAAACCAATTTATCGGTTGCAATGTCAAAAAGCATGATGAGTCGTTCGAAGATTGAAAAACAGAATGCAGCTTAGGTCAAGTTGTAGTCTGACACTTTGGAAGAGGACATATCAACTACTATCGTAAATTGGAGATTTATTTTAGTGGCGAGATGTGAAAAATGTGGCTGTAAAACTCAGATACGTGATTATACCACGCTTTAAGATTGAAAATGACCCTTAGGCAACAAAATAGCTCAGGAACTGTAACTTTTGTTTAATGCAGGGGATTTGTGGGGCCCATTGGTGTTGTGTCTGCTGCTGTCATTGTAAGAATTTTTATAACCCCAGCATTTTAAATATCGGGATATAAGGGAAGGGCAAGTCTTTTGGAATTCTGTTTGTAATAATGTGGGGTGGGGCTTTGATAGTGACTATCAACACAAAATTGCTTGGCGGTCACATTTCCTACTGTCAATCAATTTGTGTTTTGGGATACTGCATTCTTCCGATAGTGTTGGCCGCAGCAGTCATATACTTACTGAAACAGTTGAGCTTGAATGCCCTGCTGCTGAAGGTGGCAATTTCCGGTGTGGCTTTAGTTTGGGCATCTTTGAGTTCGATATCGTTTATGAATGTGATGATAGATGATAACAAAAAGATAATCGCACTTTATCCAATTTTTATGTTTTATTTGTTCATAGGTTGGTTCACGCTGTTCATTTGACGAAATAACAGGAATTAGTGGGATTGTTCAGACTATGCTCCAAAAGAAATGATCTAAACAGGATTTAACATTTTTAGATACCTTAAAAATCTTAAAAATAATGAATACATTGCTCTCCTAATTATTCCTGAATAATAATGATAATAGAAATATTCATATACTCGCCCTTCCAACTGCTGCTTGTAATAAATAGAGCCAATAAGAGTGTTAATAAAAATGAAAGCATCGCCATTTAAGCGTCGAGGAGTTCCTTCGATACATATTATATCAAAGTCCAGGAAGCATCATAAAATCGTGTCCGACATGGACATTATTAACTTGTCGGTCAACAGTAATTCCGATTTTACTAACAACACCCCGCATCGCAAGAAATACCGATATGCCACCGATACCAATGAAGAAGCAATTGACTCCGGCAGGAAAGGACAGGCAAATAACTCTGCTTAGACTAAGAAAAGGTAAAAGTAAAGCAAAGTTCACCACTCGCAGAATCATTTACTCCCCAATTAAGTAGGTCGATTAAAAAAAGATAAGTAAAAATAGATAGAAAAGTACAGAAAAAGTCACTCTTTGATGAGTTCGAAAAATGAGAATGTCGATTTATAGATCAAAGATAAGTAGTATCAATATTAAGAGAATAATTCGAATGAAAAGAATCTGTCAACTAAGTTTAGGTATTACTCTGTCCAGAAATAGAAAGGAAAATAAAAATAAAAATAAAAAAACCCTATTAGTTTTCACAGCAATAGTCCAAATCGGTTTCCTTCTCAGAAACAAAAAAGTTTGCACCAAAACCACATCATCAACAAAAACAAATCACCAAATAGCATCAATTTAAGCATTATCGGAACGGAAGGTGGTGTCATAAATAACAACCTATTTTCTAAGATCAGGAGAAACGTAGAAATGAAAAGAGATCGAAAAAATCGATCCAAAATCAATCTTGTAAAGGAACAGGGCAGCTTGAGAGCAAATTAAACAGAAGAAAGGAGCTCAAAAGCGAACTTAGAAATAGATCCCTCGCATATTCAGTAAGCTTTGTCTCACTTTTCAAAACTCAGACAAATATACTCTGCATTGAATAAAAATTAGGGAGTCAAACAAAAGGAAGGGTTAACAATACTAAAGTTGATAAAGAATTATATTCTGCAGGAAAATGACGTGTCTGGATTATAAAATGCATATTCTTGTGGGGAAAGCAAAGCACTTATCAAAAAAATAATTTATTACGAGAGAGTTACTATACTTCTAATCGTGGAATGCTTAGTCGGAAATAAATACACAATGTACGAGAATCACTTCAAAGCAATATTCCAGGAAGTTCTCAGATTTTACTTACAAGCGTTCAAAGATTTAGAAGAATTGCTAGGTAAAATCGAATAAGATTAATAGAAAAATGTGAAAACTGTGAAGTAACGCATCGTTGAAATGAAAGTTACTTACAGTCATCTACATTCTACGCCTTCAAAATATTTAACTGATCTATATGAGTTCATACAGGCGAAAATGAAATTTATTTTGAGGCACTCAAATACAATGGATATGTATTTGAAATCGCAGTCAAAGGCCGTAAACGAACATAGTTCCAACTTACTGTACTATAATTTGCTGGAATACTTCTCTTTTTTTTTGTTAGGTGAAAATTGTTCAAAATGGAATATCGAATTTCTACAGACTTGTCCATCTCCATACTTACACACAGACACCAGCAGACCTTACACCCTAGTTTTAGATTTGGATTAAACACTCATTCATTACAAAATGACAACATCTTACAATGGATAATTTTTACTACGACCACATTTGTTCGAGTTTTTGACAAATTTAGCACCTTATTACTAAATTGGGATATTTACTTGTTCTCTGCCAGAATACGCGGATGTTATACTGAATCACTTGAAGCACATATCTTTTAGATTGTATAGACATCACACTATTCAACTCAATGGGGAATTTGTGAAGGATTTATCGAGAATTGGAAGAGATCTGAAAACAATGATAATTGTCGACAATATTGACAGGAACTATAGATTACAGAAACAGAATGGAATACATATAAGATCATGGTATGGCGACAAAAAGGATATAATGCTGAAAAGAATAGAAAAAGAACTGATAAAATTTGCACAGAGCAAGGCTGAGGATATCAGAGAGGCTCATTTCCCAAGAAGTTTTTTGTGAGTACTACAAATAAATTACTACTGATTTTTCATGATGTTTTTTTTCCTTTTTGCAAAAGAAAAATAACCTCTCTGTATTAATTATAATATTAAAAAAATGAAATAATAACTGTAGAGGATTCGTCTGAAAGATTATTCTTTTTTAGATACTCAATTGTTTAAGAATATGTCGCATACCTAAACATTGGATGCGACTGTGGATCACCTAAGAGAGATAAAGGGTATAGTGGCGGTGGGGTTGAAGGGAAAGACATCGATGAATAAGAGATAGAGAATTTCAATGTCTGAGAAATAAATCGGAGATAACCAAGATTTTATTGAGCAGAACAATTCTAAGGTCAGTAAAGTTGTAGAGTTGAAGTAAATTTCCACTCAGACTTTTGAGAATTTCACAGTCAAACCAGTTGATGATCAAACCTAGAATAGATAAAGAAATAAGTGCAAAAGTTGTTTAGGCGTTGTGCAGTCAAATTTAAACCAATTGAAAGAATTCCAGGAACTTCTTTCTGATGAACTAAAAAGCATATTTTAGACGGAAAACTCCACTCTGGAATCAATATCATTAGCGTATAGTAAACTTTGTGCTAAATATGAAAAACTTCAAAAAACAAATAAAAAATTATCACTGGAATTAGAACAGCTCTATTAAGAAAATAAGGATCTGAAAAATCAAGTCTAGAAACTGAAAAAAAACTGCGACTAGTGGTAAGAAGCCAGGAAAAGGAGAAGATCAATCCAAAAAGATACTGCTTTCATTCCTTAGCTTGGCTTGAACAAAGGAGATTACCGTCCAAAAATTCCCATTTTTTTGTAGGAAACACAAAGAAAATAATGTTAAACCGGGATTGTTAATTTTGGGTGTGAATCTTAGAGGAAATGTGAGTAATGTAAGACTGAAAGCGATTGTAACTCAAAAGTTACCAAAAGCTAGAGCAAGAAAAATACTCATAGAAAGTGCGATTCACGACAAAAAGAATCACCATTACACAGCAGAGTTGATTAGAAAAGCGTTCAGCATTTTTAAGTCGAAAAAAACGACGAATTATCTGAAGTCAGTAGGATTACAAGGAATATGAAATCCAGTGCGAACAGGAGACATCCGCTCACATCAATAATATAAAGAAATACCGTATAGACGAGAAAGAGCAAACTTGTGTATGATAATTTCCTGTCAATGGGTGACACCCATAAAAGTAAGAAAAAAATAAACGTTACTAGCGCACTACGTTGATGATAGCGTACTGATAAGTAAGTAATCCTCATATTACTCAACAATTTTAGTTTATTATTTTTACTATTTCTGGTGGATGTCTCTTTTCGTAAAAAAAGAATTATTTAGAGTACTCTATATCCTTGTGCGTGATTATATTTTTTATCAAAAAAAACAACTCATAAAGACCACCGACACAAATATGGATGTAGAGTACAACGACGATGATATTTTCGATATCATTATAAACAAAGGATATAGAGATCCTAAATTCAACTTGGACCCTTCCAATCACCGAAAAATCATTGAATTTTTAATGCACAAGTTACCACTGCCAGAGGAGAATCCCAAACTAACTTCTGTTTTTGAAGTTATACAGAACTTAATCCGATTCTTTGGGACTCCTATCTTAATTTGCTTTTCAAACTTTTATTCCAAACTTCTCAAAAATTAAGATCTCACTGCATCCCATACTGACTCCCTGAAAGACATCGCTAGTTTGGTCAAGGCTACAGTTCTCGGGAAGAAAGTCGAGGGATTGAGTTTTTTCTTTTGTTGCGGAAGCTCAAAAAAGAAATGGGTGATGCCTCCAAAGTCCAAATAAGAGTAGGACTTTTTAGACTATATTGTAAATCTTGGAAGCATACTGAATGAGTTAGAAAGAAAAGTGCAAATTGGGAGGGGAAAGAAAAATGAAGGCTAATTTTTGAATGAGCTCAACTATTTGATGAACAGTTTTTTAGAAGCAGACATAGATAGAAAAATGAACGTATTTTAGGCGAACTACTAAAACTTTTTTAAGAGCAAAGCTATGAACAAAATTCAATAGATTCAGGTAATGTTCAGTGATGTTTCTTCCTAAAAGCTCTAGTCCATCCCCCAGAACAAACCTAACAAACAAATGGAGATGTAAAAAAAATAGCCATTACCGGTTATTGATCCTTCGACTCCAATTTGCTGTAGAACTTTTTTCCTGAAGGGGTAAAATATTCCACAGCCGTAAAGCTTACACCTTTAATACAAGCACTATCAATTTCCTTACAAGGGAGAGCTACTAAATATCCTTCGAAAAACATTCTGCGGATTCCTGAATGCGGAGGGTGGTACTATCTTCATTGGCATCAAGGAACCTATTGATAGTAAGAAAAGAATTGTTTAAGGTGGGTTTTACGATGAGTCCGTGAAGGAGGATGTGCTTAGAGCTTTTAGGAAAATCGCTGAAAGAATTTAACCTGATATCATCACTCATAAACTTTACAAGGTTGACTTCGTTCCAATCAAAAATGACAAACCACCATACTCTTACATTTCCGGCAAATACGTCATTAAAATAGCGATTAGGTACGGAGTAAGGGACGATATTTATTCATATAGAAGCAGTGACGAGACGGATATGTTTGCATTTAGAACTGAAAATTAAGTGCTACACCGACAAGGCAGATAAGTCATCAATGCGGTAAAGGAACGGGTGAAAAATCCGCTACCTATTCCTTAGCCGGTGCATGAGGGTCCTTGCGCAAAACCGGACAATGGGAAACCAGTTTATGCAGGAGACAAGGGTTTTGACAAACATTTTGATGAGAAAAGATACGAGAAAGATTATCAGTTACCAAGAAACAAACCTTATGTGCTTGCCGAGAAGAATCCTAGGAACACTGAAAAGAACGATAAAAGCAGGGGACATCGAGACGAAAAAGAAGGGAAAGTCAATTCTTTTCGGAATGGCGGAGTCGAAAAGAAGTTCTATCAGGAGAAGAAGAAATGGGGATATTTGATATCTGGAATGAGTGACGACCAACTTAGAAGTTTTTTCAAGAAAAACGACTTTTCAACCGAAGATGTGAGATCTGAAAAGAAAGGTGCAAAGTAATCCAACGTAATTTTCGATAGTGAGGAAAAAAACAACAGTTTTCTGACACTCTTGGACAAGCTAAAAGGCAATGGGGTAGAAATATACCCGACGTCAAATCAGATACAGATGAAAGAAGATCAAGAGGAGTATAATTATCAAATCGTGCAAGACTCTTTGATGACAAAAAAAATTAACTTCAATATGGGGTAAAAGCAGGGATTATACAAATTTTAGACAACGAAAGATAGCATAAATGCCTTCTTGATGATGAAGTAATTCGGAATTAGGTGCTAGTTTGCCAACAAGTGAAACGACTCGACTGAACAGTTATTTTGTTTTGCCTTTATTTTTAATATGGTTTAACTTCTGGGGGGAGCTTTTTTGATTTTAGAGCGAGTAGCGACTTTTTGCAACACTAAGGTCAGTAACATTTTGTTTTTAACTTTATTCTTAACTTCAGGCATTAAAAAATAACGCTTCGAAGATAACATCATTATGTTATAAGGACTAAGAGACTCTATAGCAAGTGAAAACTAGATAGTTGTGACATTTGACGTTGGCTCATACCCGTTTCCATCGTCAGAGTAGACATTACCAAGTTTGTTCAAAACAGCCGAAATATTTACCTTTAGTAACTAAGATCTACAAAGGTTAACTTCAATTCATCACCGAAATTTAGTAAACTTAAAGAGGATAGTCAGAAAAACCATAAAAACTACAGAAAACACAGTGCCAATATCCGGATACTGTTTGTGCTACGAACCAGCTCAAAAGGGAATCCACAATAGGAAGAAATTGAAAGATGGACTTAACCGTATAGGGAAATTTTTAGTTTAGAACGACATTTATCACAAATTTCGGTAAAGCGATATTGGCTATGACGAATTTGGGCAGCTAAAAGTGTTCATTCCGCCACTAACACTGTTGAACAAGAATATGGAACTGCTTGAAAACGGGGTGAACTTGACAGAAGATGATGTTTTTGAGTCAATAAGTTAGTTAGTAAACACAAATATGTCTGAGACGAAGGAAAAGATAGATCGAATCAATTAGATCGATAAATAGTTGCAGAAAATGAAAAAAATGCTATTTTAGGAAATGAAAAGAAAGAAATAGAAGAATCAACACAAAAAACAGTGCGATGACACCTTTAAATCTAACATACAGGGAATAAAAGCAAATTAACCCAAAGCTCGATCTCCTGCAAAAAAAATCCCTGAAACTCAAGACCAAACACTAAATGATAAAACCATTGGAAGAATGGTTCCTGCACGTTTTATGGATGACAAGAGACAAAGTTTGCCCCATTAAATTCTGCGACAGTCAAGTTTAAATAAAATGAACTTTCATTTTCCAATTGAGGTGGTAGACGGGGGCAAGGCAGATGGAAAGAACGATGCATAAATTATAAAACCTGTCAATCAGAACTAGTCAAAATTTCAACAGAATATCAACTGCATCAATATTTATCATGGTGCGAAAGCAGATCAAGAAAAAAAGAAAAAGCCCGTAGTTCAAATACAGCCGAAACCTTCCTACGTGCACCATCTTCCGACAAATAAGAAGTTTCCAGCTGTGTACGAGGAAAATGGATCAAATTCCGTGGATACTTATGAGATGGAGATTGGTTAAACTCGAGAAATGCCCAAGATGGTCCCGAGAGCTGCCTTAAGACACACACTGTTGCCAGGGGCCAATTTATACCGGAACTCAAGTCGAGATACCAGTCAGAGGAGTGTAAAAAGGAAGCGTAGTAACCGTCTCATCTATGGTTCGGGAGGGAGGAAATAGTTTTCCGAGATTATAAAGTATACGATTGGAAAAGATAACAAGGAAGGTGGCAGCAAGCAGAAACTTCGAAAATCTAATATAAATTAGTAAGATGCGTAGAATGAAAGCCACGATTAGCTTCATCTGAATTAGAGTGACAACTTTGGGAACAATGATACCAGCATGAAAAAAAGTTTCATGTAGAAAAATTAAACGGAAGAGGAAGCAGGGAAAATTCAAAGTAAGGCCACGTAGGCAGTGCAAAAGACAAAAGCTGCCATTTAAGTGTTGAAGAAAGTGAGAATTAACACGAAAAAAAAATGATCTACTAATTATTGTTTTTTCTCATAGAACCGATAATTAACCAATCATAGTAAAACAGACTGTTTTTCTTTAAAAATGACTTATCAAATTGCTATTTCTTATCCTCCTCTGTGTTCAAAGCGCTATTTCTATTCCTAAAAATCTGAGCTTTGAGTTGAAGTCTATTTTTCCTAGAGTCTCAAAAAGGAAATGGCCATCGTGAAAACGTAAAATAGTCGAATAGCGCCAGCCAGCATGAAAGGCATCATAAAAGAATAATTTTAGGGTTTTTGATTCAAGAAAATTCCAACGATTGGAAAAGCCAGACCTAGGCCCATTTGTCTTGCTACAGAGACCATTCCATTTGCTCCACTCCTTTATGAAGAGGAAACCATACCTGAAAGATAGGTTTGCCGGGCTGGAAGTTTCATATTCGAAATAGAGAAACGGAGAATAAGAAGTATTACCGCGATCGTTGACCAATTTTTTGAGCAAAAAGAGATAATGATCAAAATCATATTCTAAGGTATAGAAGTGATTATCATCACTTTGAGAGGAGATATTCTCTGCTAGACTAGTTTTGATGTGTAGATTGAACAGATTCCACCCATGATATTACAAAAAGACAGCATATAGCCGATGAGATCGTGAGAAAACGAATATCTTTCGTGGTAGATGTATGATATTGAGGCTGCTACAATGAATCCTCCGCCAAAGGCTTCCAGTGCGAATAACGCGCATAACTTAAGAATGGTTGGTAGGGACTTTTTTTTAATACCACTGAAGGAATGTTGGGTATCTCGATCCGATATTCCTCTGGCTTAAATTTACGGTCCAATAATTGCGTAGCAAATTGTCATAAGGAGCCCTAATATGGCGTAGAAAACCATCAAATAGCTCATTGCCTTTTTTTCGTACAGATTCGGAGAATAGTCAGTCTCTGACAAACTTACACGCTTATAAATCTAGATGAAACCTCCAGCAGCGGCCGTTCCAACTGCTTTGGATATATAACTAAAAAAAGTATAGTATCCGAAAATTTTTGTCATTTTTATTTCCAGTTACTAGCAATTAGAGGTGGAGTTTTAGACTATTTGGGTCAATGAAGACTATTATATGGACCGAAAAGGTCCAATTTATCCACCCGTGACAGAAATTACACCCAATACACCGGAAACAGCTAGTATCGCGAAATTGTTGCTATAAGCGTAGATCAATCCCGTCAAAATTTTGAGGATACTGCTGATAATCAGCACTTTCCTACGTCCAATCCTGTCAGCTTGTGTCGTGAGCAGCATGGTAATAATAACATCTCCAATGATAACGAGCATTTGCAGCCAACTGATCTACTAATGAGAAAACTTTTTTAATATAAGGTATTTGATA
>JAOWAT010341169.1:0-13235 GCA_028571025.1 Longipedia americana | reverse complement strand
ATATATATATTGTGTTTCCTCTCCCACCCGTAATCGATTCAGAGGTTTGTTGACCTCTACTTCGATTCAAGTGCATCCTCTAATATTTGAAGAAGGACAGTGATGATTTATAGGAGTAAAATCGTACAATAAGAAAGTAGGGAAAAAAACAACGAGTGCTATGAATTCTGTCGATGGACAAAGATAAGTCAAACAATCATATGTCACAAGAAATAAGGAATTATATTCCTGTAGTGTGAACTATCCTTGCTTTTTTCAGAAGGACCGAATACAATAGGGCTGTAGTTATTATTCTCATCAACTTTTAGATAGCTCGCCAGATTGTTACACCGATAGCAGTAATTGGGAGCAGACCAGACCGTAATAAGATTCTTATTTTAAAACCATTCCACATAACCTTCCTGTGCCAGTTGATGAGCTCTGGCAATCAATTTCAAGCCATTGTGATGATTAAACTAATTAACAACTTTATGTCCAAAAAGCCACCCTGCTCCTCTATGATTCTGTGCCCAACATTAAATATCATCTGGATCTGACCACATAAGATCTGCAAAAGGTCCTTCTGTTGGTAATTAACGTTTTCTGTTTATCTCACGAATTTGATCTACTGCATGGATGTCGGGAGACAGACCTCCGTGTACGAGGAATATCTAACCTCCGACTAGTCCTGCCAGGGGCATATAGTCGAAAACGTCGTTGCAGTATTTCCAAACGTTGGAGTTTCCGTATTTTCTGTTTATTTCTTAATGAAATCCGTACATGCAGGATATTTGTCTTCAGTTAGCCTTATTATAAGTACCTTGACTAGTGGTTTCCTCTCAGGAGAAATACTCTATCTGTATACAGCAGTTTCAGACAAAACAAATACAGAATGGTTTCCAGGGAATTGTAGCCTCGATCGACGAAATCTCCCACGAAAACATAACTTTTCTCAGGAATCTATCCACCTGCACTATTGATTTAATAGTACCTATTTCGATAAGTTTGAGAACATCATAAAATTGACCATGAACATCTCCCACAACATTAACTGGAGCTTATATTGGCTGAAGATTTGACTATTCCAAGAAAAGCTCTTGCACTTTTTTGCAAAGAGCTTTAACTACTTTTTAAGGGATAGGTTTTTATTGCTTTATTTCCTATACAAGAACTTTGTAGTCCATTTTTTTATATCAATAGTTTCTTGTTTTTGAATTATTTGTCCCGATATAAGTATTTATAGGAGATATATCAAAAAATTTTTCGGTTGCAAGGTGGAGAATCAACAATATTTATAAAATTTTATAGAGAAATCATGAGTCTCCTTTCCTGATTAATCAATCGTTGTCTTGGTCTCTTTGAAAAAATTGGTTTTCCTTGAATGCAGAGTAGAGGGTGAACAAAACATGCATAGACTCGACAACATTGTTGTTTCCTCCCCTATTGACGGGAATGTCAACGATGTTGCAGGCAACTTTGCAGTAGTCTTAGAGTGAAAGATCCAAATCCTAGCTTGGGAAATTTATGTCTTATAAAAGTTACTCTACTTATGCGGGCCAAACCTGCATTAACTAGTCTATGTCGGGCATTTTTTTTGAGTAGTTGACCGAAGGAGGTTGTTTATCTTTCTGGAGATTGGAAACATTATTGATCCAATCTGTGATTTTCTTATGATTTTTTTCTGCATCTTAAATCGCATAGACTTTATCGCTTTTAGCTCCCGTAACCAATCCTACTTTGTTTTTCAATGCTAAAACTGCAGGATCAGATTGATTCAAACAAGGTTAGTCCTTGGATAAGAAAGAAAAAAACTTACTAGAATATTAAGACCAAGAACCTATGGTTCACCATCTGGTCGAGGCATTTTCAAGAAAGCGTCGACTTCTCCGATAGCAGGACTGAACTCTGGCACGAATGCCTTAACTTTTGTATCTATTTCTGTGGTGACTGGGTGATATCTTTGAGTTATCTATTTTTTACCTTTAGATAGCTTTAAAAAGTTCTTTTACCTCGGCGCTTACGGGTAAATGAGCGTATTCAGAGGGATCGTATGCTCCCTAAACTTAAAAAGCCTTATTATTATTATTATTGTCGTAGCTGAGCTACTGTGCCTTTTGATTGACATTGCGCCTTGACTGCTATTCTGAGTAAGACAAAGGTATACCGTAGCGTTATTATTGATTACCTTCGGAATGTGATTGCACTGATTCTGAGTCTTCAACCAGAACTTATTAGTCCGGGTGATCGTTATCTATTTTTCTGGTGTTTGACATTTTTTTATAGAGTTATCCAAAAAAAAAATAATTTTCAAATTCAATTTTTTTTTGAAACTTTTATTCAAAATTGTCTCATCAAAGCACTCTTTTCACTTGTAACTTGAGATGCCATTCAAACTATGCTGAAAAGTAAAGAAAATGAATCATTTTTAAAATTTTCGACTTTACTCCCTCTTTCCAAAGTATGTTTCTAAGTGTGCATTCATTTCATTTGTTGGATTAGAAATTGTCAAACATAATTCTGATAATTTAAAATATTCCGAGCAATTAATTCAAAGATGATAAGTTCAGTGGTATTTATCAACACAAAGGGGGAAATCTTGATCTATCGCACCTTCAAAGATGATATCACCCGATCCGAAATCCAGAATTTTTGTTCTCAAATCGTTGCAACTAAATAATATCGTGACAATCCAATCCTTCTTATGAACGGAATATCCTATGTCAATGTTCCATACAAAGATATCATCCTTCTTGCGACAACCAAAACTAATATCAACTGTGCAATGGCAGTGCAGTTTCTCTATCAGCTGCTTTTCATCTGTAAAGCATATTTCGGTGGGTAGATAACATAGAACGAAGTCAAGAAGAAGTTCTCATTGATTTACGAAATTTTAGACGAGGTGATGGATTATGGGTGCCCACAGTTTACCGATCCCATGCTGCTAAAAAATTATATACAAGAAGGAGGGTTCAATGATGAGTTACTCAAGGATCTCAAAAAACTAAAGCAGCTTACTTCCCAGGCCACTGGAGTTACTTCTTGGAGACCAGAAGGGATTGTGCATAAGAAAAATTAGATTTTCATTGATGTTATTGAAGATGTGAATGTTATTTTTTCGGCAAAGGGAAACATTCTTCGGGCAGATGTTTCTGGAATTATTAAGCTTAAGTGTCTTCTTAGTGGGATGCCGGAATGCAAATTAGGTACTTGATTGGAATTATGCATTTAGGAATGAATGACAAGCTATTGATGGAAAGAGAGCCGAAGAAAGCGGGAGTCACAACTTCTGACAAGGGTATTACAATTGACGATATGAAATTCCATCAATGTGTGAAACTGCCAAAGTTTGATAAAGAAAGGTCGATCACTTTCATTCCTCCAGATGGGTCTTTTGAACTTATGGAGTATCGAATCACGCAAAATATTAACCTGCCTTTCAAAATCCTGCCGGTTTACACTGAGATCAACAGCAACAAAATGGAAATCCGAGTTAAGCTTAAGAGTATTTTTGATAAGAACTTGAATGCAAGTAATGTTGTTATCAAAATTCCCTGTCCTAAAGCTACGGCAAGCGTTAATGCTAACACTTTGGTGGGGAGAGCCAAGTACGAGCCAGAACACTCCGCAATTATGTGGAGAATAAAGAAATTCGAAGGAGATTTTGAATGTTTCTTACAATGTGAAGTTATTCTTGGAACAAGTTCGAAAGAAAAAACATGGGCTAAACCTCCAATTTCGATGGAATTTTCGATTCAGATGTTTACTGCCAGTGGACTGCGTATTCGATTCCTGAAAGTCTATGAAAAATCAGGATACAAGCCCAACAAACTGCACAAAGCAATCACCAAAGCAGGAGACTACCAACACAGACTTTGAACAAAAAAAATGATTGCCTTAAGACATTAACTTAATGTAAGTCAAGTGAATACTAAAGACATTATTAATAATATCGATCAACTAACAGTTGGACCATTCATTCATTCACTCACTCAAAGCTATTGCTTATTCCAAAAAGTTTGGACGTATTCTCTTTGCAAAAGCGAATTTTTTTTCCCCTAGATAAGCATTTTATGTAAGTGGAGAGAAACTCCTGAACTATTGAGAAAGGGGGGAATAACGGCATGAAAGTCTCCAGAAAATCCTTAAAAACAAGTTTGTTTCACTTTGACTGCCTGCGAAGTTTTGGGCACCCAGTCCACTTCTGAGCCTTGTCGTTCTTTATCTTTTTCACAATTTTTCCGAATGAGTTTAGTTTTCTTGACCCGTTGAATTTTCTTGGAAGTGATTTCTCTGGTTTTTTACGGTATAACTCCCAAGCAAGTGGTTTTTTGGCATTCCCTTTCTTCTTTTAGTTTAAATAGTTTCTTAATTTTATATCTTGAGAGACATGTGTGATCCTGCTCTGAATGTTTTTTTGGTTTTTTGGCCTTTATTATGATAAAAGGATCGTCTTTTCTTGGTTGTATCATTGGGAAACCCGAATTTTCTGTCTTATTTGCTTTAGAGTCTACGTGCTCGGCATCAGAAGCGCTTTTTCTTATCCTTTCCTCATCCTTTGAAGCTTGGTAGTTAAAATTGCTATTTTCCTTGTATGAATAGGATGAATGACTTTATTTGGCGTTCTTAGTCTTGGGATCTTCTTATATTTCTAACTCTTCTGCCGCGATCTTTTTTTCGAAATTCGTGAGGCTATACAAATCATACGAATCGTTTGTGAGAAGTGGCGCACTTACAGGATCGTAATATGCTATCTTTTACGACTAGATTTCTGGTGAAAGAACTGGAATGGTGGAGGCTACCCCGACAGATTAAACTTCGTAGATATTACTCTTTTTATTTCTTGATTATGGAAAATCGTTCAAAGAAAATTAGTGTTATAACATATTTTCAACCCAGTATTTTTTATCTGAAGTGGGATCGCATTTTCTTTCTGGGCAATTTGAAGATGGATTCAGAGTAGTGGAGGAAGTAATGCTTATTTATGGATTTTCCTGCTATTTGAGTTTGTTACCTTTGAGCAACATTGAGTTGATGTTCGGATTATGTGGAATAATATTTTCGTGAAAGGGTTTAAAGCTGTTTGAAAGCATCGAGAATTCTCTTTAAAAATTCACTTAGTGTTTGGTGCAGACGGGAGGTATGTCCTGCTATCTGCTTTCGGGATGTTCTTCCATCGTTGAAATAATTTTAAATTGATAATATATATGAAGGCTTTTCATAAATTAATGCATTTGCCAATATTGTTTTTTATTAATATGAGAAATAAGCGAGCATCTCAATCTGCCCTCAACTTTTTATTTAAAACGAAATTAACCCAAAATAAATTTTGCGGATTCAATTTTTTGTTATTTTTTAAAAACTCGCATATTACAGAATCACATTCTTACAAGAATTATTCATGACAAGGATTTTACTTCGGATTCTTTGCAACTACCTTTCTAAGAAACATCGATTGTGTCCATACAGGCAAATTTGTCGAATTCAGACCAGTGTTGTGTGGTAATTCTCACTTCAATGGTTAGATACTTGTCATTAATATATAATTAATCACAGTAAATATTGAACAAATAGAAAGGGGGGAAGAAGCTTATCCAAAAAATAAATATTTTCCTCCAATATTTTTTGATCGTAGATTTAGCCACTTCTTTGATGTTTTTGATTAAATATTCAGCGATTATTTAGAGTAAATGTTGAATTTGAGCGAGATAATGATTGGTTAGCAAACCTCGCAGTTTTCACCATTTTCTGAAAGCAGAAAAAAGCTGACACAGGAAATCGAGATGCACTATATATAAAGATTTACGAATAAACACGATAAAGTATAAATATAAAGTTTTAACAGGAATATTCTTTCATTTTATCCAGAAAAAATTCACCCTCTCTCTTCCTTCCCCCCTATCCAAATGAATAATTTGCGGAAATCATCAGGAGCACCAAATTCTCCTGCCTCCAATACGGAACTTAACAATTTAATGAGACAGTTTCAAACTAATTCACAACTAGGAGATGATGTTCTTTTTAATCTGTCGCAGTCTAGTAGGGTTGCAGGAATCGGAACGCAAGGAACTTTTGCTTCTATCGGGTCTGCAGTAATTCCTTCTGAAAGACCACTTGATGTGAAACCCGGACTTGTCTATGGAGACGATGCTAAGACTATTATTGAGAAGTTGATGAATACCAGGAAACTAGGGTCAAAGCGGTAGAATCAAGATTACCAAATGGAACTCGGATAGCATATGGGTATCGCAAGGGATGATATATACCCGCTGGAAATCACTGAACGTAAGGTTTTCAATGAAATCATAAACCTGATTGACTAGGTCTAGTAGATAAAGCTGTCCATTCAAAAGTAGAAGGAGTAGAAGGCAAAATTTGAAGTGGAAAGAGATCATCTGCTGAAAATGGAAGCTGATAGAAAAAAATAGGGGAAAAACTCCTATGAGGTTGATACTGTTGTAACGGCGTTAAACTCAAGATAGCTCGAGTTGTCAAAAAGAAGTCTAGGAGATGATCATTCTTCATAGCTTCGACTTTCATATGTCGAGCTGGAAAAAATTCATGCTGAGAATTAGGAGCTTTAAAAGAAAATTTAGAAGATCCAGCTCAGGAGAGATGGGAATATTGAGCAACTTCTCTAAAACTAAAGGATCAAATACCGCAAATTGTAAGCTAAGTTTGCATAGAAAAAGTAGTAGCTCAGAAAGATGAACAGAGACCCTTAAGAACTCTCAAATTTGAAGTAAAAAATTGCCAAACTGACCTAAGATTGTCACAGGCTGGAGGAGCTTTCCAACGATAACGAGTTGGACGAGGAGATCGAAAGGCTTAAAGATGACAATGAATTGTTGAGAAAAAGGACCATTCAAATTTTGGAAACTAGTAAGTAAGGATATCAGAATTACGAAGTCAGTGAATAGAGAAAAAGGCTTGAATAATACATTAGGACCGAAGAACAGAGCAAAATTGTTTTCTTGGAAGATCTTAGAAAGTTTAAAGTCGAGTTTAATAAAATTAAAGAGGAAAACAAAAGACTAAAGGCGCAAATCAGGTAGAAAGGACTTCATAATGTATCGGCTCCTGAGACCTCTATAAGGTTACAAGGTGAAAACAGACTATAACAGCAGGTTAAAAGCAGGACTAGTCACTCAAAGCCCAAAATAATTGCAAACCCACCGTCTAAATCTCAAAATCCGAATAGTTCTGTTCAAAGGATATCGAGTCGACATGCTTCTTCGAAGGAAAACAAGAACTTGAATAAATATGAAGATTTGATGTTCAAGATGAAAGAAATAATGAGTGGATAATCGATTGGCTGATTCTTATTTTACATAATTTCGATAGATATGCGCGAGTATGATTGTTCTAAAATACATAAGACAATAATTTGCCCGGCAAACCACCAAAATTAATAGTGATAATGAGTGATATAATCATTGAGTTGTCCAAATTATTGTTAAGTTAAAAAAAATGGCTTAAGAACCAAAACATGCCTACGACTAAGGTGTTGATGGGGATAGTTCCATCTCGATAATCATCGACAAGCCGTTGGAGGAACAAGAAAGATTGAAGTTAGGGTTTGATTGGTAGCTGAACAGCGATAGCAACGATTACAAGGCCAACTTGTATATTACATTCAATGTCCAATTCTTGCATAATCTAATGTAAGGTGAGGAAAAAGACAAACATGTTCCTAAGAATGTAAAAAGGCTCATAGATCCGGAATGTATTTTTTACGCGCCTTTTTAACTTAAATAGACGGGGTACAAGGGAAATGTGCAGATGAAATTCAAGAGGTATAAGGGTATGACAATAAAGGTGTAGTTCGAGGATAGATAAATTCCATATGGAGGAGGCTGGGGGAAAGTCTACTACAAAGCCGAGGGCGAATGGAAAAACAAGGGATTTCACATTTAAAGACTTACCAGGAAAGCTTAGAATGGAGTTAATGGATCCAGTGGAATATCAACAAGAAAGAAAAAAGCTTAGTAACTTGAGCACATAAATTAATTTGAACATACAATCAGTACTGCTGAAATGAATGAGTATTCCAAGGTTTCGTTCCTTTTGAATTTGGAATTCTATAAGATTATACAAGACACTAAGAATAAGTTTCTGGGGATTTAGAATATCGGAAATACTTGTTACTTCAATGCATTCATTCAGATTCTCTATTTCATCCGTCCTTTCAGGTACTTACTCCCCCTCATAACTAAGAAAAACCATAATATAAAATCGTAAAAAGAGTCCTCTCTTATAAAACTTGCAATAACTATTTTGTGAACTAAACAGTAGTGAGAATATACGATGTGCTGACCCCCTGCCAATGATGAGAATGATCCCACAGTATGAGTAATACAATCCCAAGCAGCAGGACATCCAGGAATTCATGATTATGTTCTTTTAACGTAAGTTTGGATTAGAATATAGAGCTTGAGCACGAATTGCCCGAAGTAAAAAACTATTGGGAAGGGTAGGGTGAGTATGTTACATAGTCTAAGGATCGAAAAATAAAGTATAAGTCTATTCAGAAGGATATTTTTAACTAGCTGGATGTTCACATGGACGATCATAAAGGAAATAGATTTGCCACAATATAAGAAGCGCTTAAATACCTCCTCATTGATTAAAAAGTGGACTAGCTGATTGACACAGATAAGCATGGCAAGATCTAAGTTACAAAAAGTATTCAATAAGTATAATTACAGAACGATTGTTGCAAGAATTGCCCAATGTAATGTTTTTCAATCTTAAAAGATATTCCTACAATCCTAAAAAGAAAGCCTTGACAAAGATATTCACCGAAATGGCATATCCTCATAGACTTAACTTAAGTTTCTTGCTGGGAACGCCATTAGGGGCTTAGTAGGAGGAGCTGAACTATTCGCTGTTTGCTGTTACGGTTCATAAAGGTAAATCTCCATTTCATGGTCATTACTACTCATTTATTAACACTTCAACGAACCTTAAAGTGCCGGGTTGGTACAAATTTAACGATTCTGTGGTTGAAGAGGCTGATCTGTAGAAAATATTGCATAGATATCAGGGTCAGAAGGAAAGAACTTTCGAGGTTAATAAACACTATGGGAAATGGGAGTAGGTTGAATATGACTCCGATTAGACAGCATATTTGTTGGTATACCTGAGAGACAGCATTTTCAAGGAGTACCAGGAGACCAAATGCAAAATTCCCAGCGGTATTCTTCAAAAACAAAAGAAAAAGCACAAATAGCTTGAGTAGGAGAAAACCATCCATGCAAGAGTTGCAGTATTTGCGGAGTAGAATGCTTTTGATCCTTTTGATGAAGATATAGATTGCATGTAGATTCCATTGGATAAAAGCGAGGAATTGATGGCTCAATTGAAAAATGTTCAGGACACGATTCTTTGTACGACAATTGGTACGGTGTGGAAGGTGAATTTTACTAAAAAAACTATAAAATACTGTGGTAAAAGGTATGGTCCTACATATACATTGACTGCTGATAGAATTGGTCAGTATAGGAATGGACATTCTGTGCCTGACTACTTGCTGATAATTCCTCTTTAGGTTTCAACCAGATTGGTTGACAATTTGGACAATGTTAGTTAGTTGACTCTTATACAAGTGAATACAAAGGATGGAAAAATATTTGAAGTTGTGTCCAGATACTAGATAAATACATACTTTGAAAATTTGAAAGAAAATGTCAAGTGCGAATTAAAAATAAACGACGAGAATCAGATGTTTGCTGCAAAATGGAATGACTTTTGTGTTGTTGATTGTTTATGAGTAAAGATCATTTTTTTTCTAAATTGTTCTAAATTATTCCAGGAAGTTTTTTAATCGTAAAATTAAATGGGTAACAGGAATCACTGGTTTGTAGTTGTTTCAGAAAAAATCCTATACAGGGTTACTGTTTGGCAAATTAGTAAAGTCTTTGGAGTTGAAATCTTAGTTGTTTTGAACGGTTGTTGTGCTTTACCTGATTGTACTTTAATTTTTGATTGCACTTTAATTTGGGTGATTTGATTGTATAACAGTGTCGCTACTGATTCGACTTTGAGACTGTCTGATTTATTTTTCTTTTTCTTTCTGGAGATACTTCTGATACAGTTGATTATAAAGGATGTTGAGCTGTTCCTCTGTCATAGAAGTGACTCTTTGGAGTATTACTGGATACTCTTCCTATTTGATCGGAGCGAGATAATTTACCATTTGTATGACATGTATTTGTTTAGCTTTTATTTTCTTTTCAGCTTATGATATGTCACCTGACTGTTTTGATGGATTTTTTTCATTGCCAGTGTGTTGTTGTTGCTGCTGATACTGGTGCTGTTGTTGATGCTAGTATTGCTGATTCTGTTGTTGCTGATTTTGTTGTTGATTCTGCTGATGATTTTGTTGCTGAATAGCAGAGGAATTTTGATGCTGATTGATTTGTTGTGAATTTTCTTGATTATTTGTTTGCTAGTAACTATTCCTATTTTTTGATTATTGAACTTGTCCATACTGCGGCTATTGTTGGTGATATTGAGGATTTGATTTTTATGATTGTTGGTTGTACTGTGGCTGTAGGGCTTATTGTTGATATTGGTTTTGATATTGGTATGTTGCCTCCTAATGTCGATTCGAGTCTATGTTTTTCCTTGGTGGGGATGGTGATTAATCCAAATAGTCCTCGTCGTCTACATTGCTTTTCGTATTTTCTCTCGAGTTTTGCATTGGAACACCTCTTTACGGATACTGCGTCGTGATGATATTGACTTCTGAGTTCTTTCTGTTCCTGTCCGTGGGGTTCTGATTTGTAGGTAGATAACCTTGCTATATTTTATGGTTGTATTCGTTATTTTGATATCTGGGCTACTGACTGTATCTCTGTTAGCTTGATCGATGTTAGGAATCGGTTCTGGCTTTGCTATATTCTGGTTAGATTGTAGTTTATGGATATCTTTTCTAGCTGTACCTGGAGTCGGGTTGGGTTTGTTTTCTTTGATCATGTCTTTATCTCTATCTTCTGACCTGCTGGAAATTGGTGGCATGCTGCTGCATTTCAAGTTTTTCTTTGTTGATTTATTTTCTGGTAGCTTCTTATCTTAGATAAGCATCCTCAGAGTATGCTTATAGAATGGCAATCCGTTCTTTGTTAGCTTCATTATTCATGTGTAGATATTGTATGATATCATTCAAGGTTTATTCCTGTCTGACAATCATATCTCTCATCTTCAAACATACGCTATTTAATCTTTTATTTGAACATTACTGATTAGATTTAATGTGTAAAATTTGTGCGTTCATTTCTGAGTTTTTAGCCTATACGTTTGTTAAAAAGGTCTCAACTTCGTCCATTGTTCTAGTATATTCCAGTTGGGATTTTTTTAGCTCGTTTATTTATTATAGTTGGTTTGAAATCACCTTCGATTAGTTTGTTATCCTTCCATGGATATTAGCAGTGTTTATTTCTTTGAAAGGTTGGCTTGTCTCCAGGTTCTAAGTTGAAGAATCTACTTTACGAGTCGAGGGTTTATGTCTTGTCGCTTCTGAATCTCTCAAACTGTATCTATCCGGCTTTGTCCCATCTATACTCAGTATAATTTGCTTCATTTCGGAGGTAAGTTCATCAGGCATTGTATTTGATTTTTTGGACTCTTGGATGAGATTAAGAAAGACAAAGTACTATCCTTTGGTCAGGTACCCTTTTTCACTCCTGTTGCATAATTTCCAGGCCTTTGCAAGCTAACTTTTGTTATTGGCATTCCCTGATATTTTTTTTACATCTGTTCCCGAAATCTTGGTACCGGAAGAAGTTGGCAAATTTTTCCAATAGGTGTTGTACTTTCCAATAGCATCAGAAAAGGCGGTTTTATTTTATTTTTTCCTCTGAACTTCGGAGTTAGAATGTTTAGACTGTTATAGATTTTAGGAACTTTGGGCTTTCTGGTTCATGCTGTGAATTTGTTTCGGTGGAAAGTCATCCTTCTGACCAAAATTGGCGAAGGCGTCGAAATTGACCTTGTTCTAAGATTGTTCGCTTTTCCTTTACACATTTTGCACTTTGGGTGGCTGTGAAGATGGAGGATGGGGTGGAGGGTGAGAAACCGGTTTTTATGATGTTGGTTTTTGCTATTGTTATTCTTAGTCGTCATCGTCATCATAAAAAACAGGCATTTTGGTCTTGATGTTAGCAGTGATATTCAAGTATGATGGCTATATTCTTTTCTGTGCAAGTGCAACGCCTCGAAAAATCATTTTCATTTCATTATAGTCTATAAACCCTCTTGTATCTAGATTAGTAAGGTAGTGGTACTGTCAATTTTGCAGTTAGTCATAATTTTCATTAGAATCCCGGCTCCGATGCCCGATAGTTTGAGCAAAGAAAGTGCATCGCCTTTTTTGATCTGTTTGGAATTGGTAGGATCTAGAAATGGTAATTTTGATGCTAGGAACCTAAGCTTGTCAATATATATCTTACTGATTCTCTTCTTAAGTGTAGACGATTCCTTGCTATTATTTGCCACCGTCGTTGAAAAAGTCAAACGACATTTGTTTTATTTAACTTTCTATATTTATATTTTATGTAGTGATATCCTGACACCAATTTTCATTTTATAAGCAAAATCACACATACTTATTTCACATTTTGAATAAAATAAAAAAAATAAGGAGTTCCTTAAAAACAGAGGACACTGTGCTGAAAATAAAAATAAGGTTTTAATAAAAAAATAAAAGAAGGAAAACAAGAAAAATGAATTGAGGAGTTAAGGCTGACTAACTCCAACTCTCAGAAATCAGTCTACGTGTGTACCAACAGAATGAAATAATAGTGTATACTACCCTTATATACATCTACTTTTAATAACTCTATTTTTTTTCCCTGCATTTCAAAATGTAACAGCATTAGACACTCAGACAAAATGTTGAAAATAAGCATAAATATTGGCACAATATTCAGAATAAAGAAGTAATATGCACATTTTGTTCGTTGACAATACACTTCCAATCATAGTATTTTTTTGTGGAGAGTTATTACTTTAAAAATTTCTTAATCAGATGTCCGATACTATTTACTCCCGATACTATGGCGAGTTCTGATACCTGTTTACCCCCATGAATGTTTTTTATTTTGATAATTTAATCGCTCGAGTCATTTAAATCGGAGGGTTTGTTACTCAGGTTTATTATTTATTAAATAAATGAACTAGGGCTAAGAAAGTATCGAAACAGCGGTGATCTTCAACAATATTGCATCGACTCACCATAGCAAGGGAGAGTATAAGGA
>JAOWAT010341058.1:0-13238 GCA_028571025.1 Longipedia americana | reverse complement strand
AGGATTGGCTCCGGACAAGGATTGGCTCCGGACAAGGATTGGCTCCGGACAAGGATTGGCTCCGGACAAGGATTGGCCCCGGACAAGGATCAGATTCACGGTTTGTTTTGTATCAATAATTAGGCAATTTTCCCCGGCATTGCTGTGTCAATAATTAGTGGCTTTTGCCAAGCCGTTTTTCCACAATATTATTTTTGAAATTGTAATCGAGCAAAAATAATCGAAAAGCAAAGTTACGAAAAGAGATTTCCAGAGAGTGCCCTCCCAATTTTTATGTCGTAATTTTCAAGAATACGCACCGTTATTTGCGACATTTTCAAGAATAAGCACCATCATTTTTGCGACATTTTCAAGAATAAGCACCATCATTTTTGCGACATTTTCAAGAATAAGCACCATCATTTTATTGCGACATTTTCGAGGATTCAACGATCTTGGAAAAAGTGTGTCTCAATTTTTATTGCGACATTTTACACCGAATTTCAGGAAAAGTGCTTCTTGATTTTTATTGCCACATTTTCGAGGATACATCAATTTTTGAAAAAAAAAGTGTGTCTTAATTTTTATTGTGACATTTTGCCAGAGAAAAGTGCATCTCAATTTTATTGCGACATTTTGCCAGAGAAAAGTGCGTCTCAATTTTTATTGCGACATTTTGCCAGAGAAAAGTGCGGCTCAATTTTATTGCGACATCTTGACAGAGAAAAGCGCGTCTCAATTTTATTGCGACATTTTGCCAGAGAAAAGTGCGTTTCAATTTTTATTGCAACATTTTAAGCCGATTTTAAGGAAAAAGTGCATCTCGATTTTTGCGACATTTTGAGGATTCACTGATTTTCGAAAAAAGTGCGTCTCAATTTTAATTGCGACATTTTCGAGGAAAAATTGCATCTCAATCTTATCATTGCGACATTTTACACTGGTTTTCAGAAAAAGTGCGTCTCAATTTTTATTGTGACATATTTGAGGATACGACAATTTTTGAATAAAGTGCGTCTCAATTTTTATTGCGACATTTTACACAGATTTTCAGAAAAAGTGCGTCTCAATTTTTATTGCGACATTTTTGAGAATACCCCAAATTTTGGAAAAAGTGTGTCTCAATTTTTATTGCAATATTTTCAAGGATACACCAATTTTCCAGAAAAAAAAGTACATCTCAATTTTAATTGCAACATTTTCAAGGTTACCGTCATTTCTAAACTTTTTGAGAAAGAAACAAGTCAAGAAAAACGGCGGGGGAGTATTCATTGAACATTTTGTTACCTTTGCCACTAAGTATCTCTGAGAGAGAGAAAATTAAAACTATTCCCTGCTTGGGGAATTTTCTAAGAAAGAATCCAAGAAAAATTTAGATCTTTTTTTCAAAATGGCATCAATGAATACTCCAGCCAAAAGGAGGGAAGAAATTGAAAAGAAAACCAGTAATGCAGTCAATTTCTTCAATCAGTTACAGCTCCCATTGATCAATTTATCAACTCTTTACTCATGGGACTCTCAAAGAATCACAAAAGTGTTTGATCATCAAACTAAACTCATTCTGGAACAACTTAGTGTTGCAGTCCCCAACAAAACATCTGATTTTAATGATATCAAGAAGAAAGTTGAAAAAGTCCAAAATGAAATCAGATCAGTTCCAAACACAGTTCACCTTAGAAACAAATTCACTCCACGTTTGTGGCAAAAGATTATAATAAGTCTGCAACTGAACTCATCTGCTTTGGAGAAGGAATGGGACAAGTTCTGTTACAAACATTTGCTTACCAAGAAAATGACAGAGAAAGGAAAATATCCAACAAAAAAGGACTTTGATCTTTTGCATCAACAAGTAGAAAGTAGAATTATGCTAAACAATGTTAGTACTGTGAGTGCTTCATCTGGCAGTTCAGGAATGCGGGTCGCTAAAGGTGTAATCAATGAGATAATTCAAGATTTTATGAAACCACCAAACAGAGTTGATAAACGCAAAGATCTCACTGTGTCAGATGTCACTGGCAGAGTATCTGATGTAGACTTGGATGTACAAAATGACAATCAAGTTATTGCAAGAAAGTATCCATCTCCAAAAATCAAAAACCCATCACAGTCTAACACTTTCAAAGTTCCCGTGCCCAAAGCAAGAACTGCTGAAAGTAGAAAATCTAAAAGCAGATCTGGATACAGTTCAAATTATGAAAAACATTCCCACTCTTTGAATTTATCATTGTCATCTATCTCAAGTGCAGAAGACAATATGGAGAGATATTTTCATAAAAGAAGACCAAAAGACAAAAGATCACTCAACTCTACCATGATTGAAAGAGCAGATGATAATCACAGAACTACTTCAACTCAAAAGGAAACAAATGAAATTCATCCAAGATCTGAACTTGAAAGTTCCACCAAAACAATTAGATCTAATGACAACTACAATGATTTTTTGAAACATCAGGGAAACACAAATGTGTCCATTTTGCAAGATCGTTGCATTGCTTCAAAACCACCAAAGGTCTTGGAACCATCTGTAGAAATCCAACAATTTGGCAGCATCTCTCCACGCTCAAGAAATCCAGCTTCCAGTAATGATAAACCAGAAAGAAGAGACCAGTTTTTGAATGAAGGCATTTCAGAATTAAATCTCAGTTCTGATGATGAAAATGAATCACAGTCCATTTACTTAAAACA
The DNA here is from genome assembly GCA_028571025.1 of Longipedia americana. Taxonomy (NCBI): domain Eukaryota; kingdom Metazoa; phylum Arthropoda; class Copepoda; order Polyarthra; family Longipediidae; genus Longipedia; species Longipedia americana. Next base: position 10,574 of record JAOWAT010341058.1, on the reverse strand, counting down.
GTATGAAGAGTTGCGTTCAGATATGATTTCATTAGAAAAAGATATACGGAATGATACTGGTTTAGCTGTATTCAAATATAATGCCTGTCTAAATGACATCAATTCTAAAATCAAAGAACTTTTGAGACATGGATTAGAATGCAATATGATTACACAGAAGAACGCTTTGGAAATGAACACAGATAGAAAACAAATTCGAGAAGATGTAAATCAAGCTCTATCAAAACTTTGGACTGAAAGAAATAGATATAACTCAAAGTTGCTTACAAGGGAACCTGATTCACATTTTGCTGACTCTATTGATACAGCACATTCCATTTCAAACGTCAAGTACAAGAACAAAGATACATCCTTGCATCAGAGGATGCCTAGAATGGAGGTACCAATTACCTTGCCAAAAAGAAATAAGCACAAAGAAAGCATCATTTCGGAGTACAGCAATGATCAAAATGAAGAGAATGTTCTACAGTGTGAAGAAAATGTTCTGAGGTATGATGATTTACCTGAACCATGGAATTTAGAAACTCTTAAGAGACCTGCTGCCAAAAATGACATCACAAAATTGTTAAATGGATCTGGGTTACCATATTTTGCAGGTGATACAGAAGAATATGCAGATTGGAGATCAAGGTTCTTGATTTTGGTTCATAAACTAGACTATGATATAGATAATAAAATACTAGCTCTTCATAAAAGCTTGGATAAAAAGCTTCTGAGACAAATGTGCAATCCATTTTCATATACTTGGACAGGATACAAACAAGTCATTGAAGAGTTAGAACAGAGATTTGGTGAACCAAACAACATATTGATTATACTAAAGAGAAGACTCAGCAATCTGAAATTTGTTAGCAGCACAGACCTAAAAGGAATTGACACTCTTTTACAAACTGTACAGTCAATTTTTACTGTTATGGAGCAACAGGGTAATTATCATGACTTGAATTCCACTCTGATGAAAGACTTGATTAGAGAACCATTGCACAAGGATTTTCAAATAGAGTACCTCATCTATATTGAGACACAAAAGTTACCAGACAATATTCCAAGTTTACAAAAATTTCTGAATGAAAGAAGAAGTGTCCTCAGGAAACATAACACCAATTTTACAAGTGCAAACACCAAAAATGCGTTAGTAAAGTCAAAGCATAATAGTTATTATGTGGAAGAAAGTGATGATAAAAAAGACAAAAGAGATAGTGGAAATAAGAAATCAGGATGCACAAATTGCACAGAATCTTATCCCACACACTATCATATTAAAGACTGCCCAGGATATTTAGCTTTGAATGTTGTAGAGAGAAAAAGACTTCTTGCTAAGGATGGAAGATGCTATCGTTGTCTTGTAAAAGGACATAACATAAAAAATTGTAGAAATAAATATGTGAGATGTGCTATTCCAGGTTGTCGTAAAAATCACCATACTACCATACATGGAAGCAAACCAGAACATTTTGGTCTGAAAGCTAAAAAAGAATTTGCTCACTGTATTATGTCAGGATCAGAGAAGGAAAATGATTCGGAGGAAGTGCCCTCTGACATGATGCAAGAAGAAGATGTCAATTCATCTGAAGTTTACAGCTACAATATTAATGTTGCAAAGGGCAACAGCAATAAAGGCTCATATTCTTTGAGATATGCACCTGCTGTGATTTCTGATATTTCTGGTAAAAATGCAGTGGAAACAGTTGTGTTATTAGATGATGGAACTAACACGTCTTTGATTAGCAGAGAACTTGCAGGTAAAATCAACCTAAAAGGTATTCCTACTGTAATCTCATTGATAGTAGGGGGAGGCAAACAATATCAAACAACTGGTCACTACTCCAAAATCAAAATTGCATCAACAGAATCAAATAAGTTTGAAAAGATCACTACAGTTAAAATACTCCCAAATCCAACAGGATCTGTTAAAGTTCATGATTGGAATCATTATAAACAGTTTTGGCCTCACCTGCAAGATATTAAGTTCCCAAAATTACCTCCCAACTCCAAAATAATGGGCATTATTGGAACAAAAGACAATGACATACTAGATGGAATTGGAGAAGTGGTAAACAGTGCTCCAGGTGCACCATCAGCTAAAAGAACTGTTTTAGGATGGACAGCAATTGGTAGATTAATACCAGAAGATTACTCTTTAGATGAAGAGGAAGAGAATACATGCAATCATGCTTATGATTTGGAAGAGCCAGAGTACTGCAACTTTATTCAAGAAATACACAATGATGTCATGAAAGTGGAATATTCGAACTATCAAGAGATCATCAAAAATCCAGATGTAGAACAAAAGTCATATTCTCCTGAATGCTTAGAGAATGAAGCACACTTTGAAGATGATTTCTCCCTACTTATGCAAGACACATCTGGAACAGACATAAAAAAGGATGAGAAGTCCTTTTCCAAAAATGAGCTTATCAAAAGCTTGAAACACAATCATTTGGTGGAAGATCTGTTTGAAAAAAGTTCCACTGAAGATCTAGAAAAGTTATGGAAACTACAATGGACTGAACCAAAACACCCATTGTTGAAAAATTTTGAACAGTTATCAATGGATGAAAAAGAAGCATTAGACATCTTAAGGAAAACTAAAATCAAACTGGATAAAGGGTTTATGGTTGGCTGTCTTTGGAAAAAAGATAAAGTGTGGTCAAAAAATTCATACAAAACAGCCCTGAATCGGCTCTTCAGTCTTGAAAAAAGTAAATTCTACAAAAATGAGGAATTACGATCAATGTATCATAGCACATTTGACACATGGAAAAGTCAGGGATATTTAGAAAGAGTACAAGGACCAGTAGACTTCCAAGAAAGCTATTTCATCCCACATTTTTGTGTAATGAAACCCTCAACCGGAAAAATAAGACCAGTACTAGATGGAGCCTATAAAGGTTCAGGAGAAAACAGTCTAAATGATATGCTACACAGTGGTCCAAACATTATGTCAAACATATTGAATGTCTTAGTACGATTCCGCTCTTCCCCTGTAGCCCTTACAGCAGATGTCTCAGATATGTTTCTTCGGGTTAAAATGCTCCCTGAAGATAGAAAGAAAGCTAGAATTTTATATAGAAGAAATCCTGAAGATCCCTTAGAAATTTGGCAATTTACTGTACAGTTCTTTGGAAAGGCTGACTCACCTTGCATTGCATGCACAGTGGTGAGTGATGAAGCAGAATTACATAAGGGAGACAAACCAGAAGCTGTTGAAACAATTCAGTATTCAACTTTGATGGATGACAGCATGGATAGTTATCCCAGCATAGAAATTGCTAAAAAAGCAAAACAAGACTTATGCCAAATCTATGAAATATGTGATATGAAGCTTCACAAATTTCAATCTTCACATCCAGAAGTCATTGAAACAGAGACAATAAAACAGCAAGAACTCCTCTCAAACAATAAAAAGTCAACTCTTGTAACTGATTCTCAAACAAAAGCTCTTGGCGTTTTATGGAATGCTGAAACGGATGAACTCAGTTTTCTCTTTCCTGGCATCAATTTCCAACAAAAATGGACTAAAAGATTATTACTTAAGACACATGCAAAAGTGTTTACACCACTAGGGTTGATTTCTCCATTTTTGTTGAAAGCTCGCATGATTTCTCAAGAGTGTTGGCAGAGGGGTTTTGATTGGGATGATGAGTTGCCAAAAGATATTGTGGAAAAGTGGATAGAATGGTGCAAAGAAGTGCCTAACATTCAGTCTGTCAAGTTTCCCCGATGTGTGACTTTGAATGATCCCAGTATAAATGTATCAAGTTACAGGATATCATATTTCTCAGATGCCTCAGAAAGTGGTCTTGGATGCTGTTGTTACTTGACAACTTTCTTTGAAGACCATGAACCAATTTCAAGGCTTGTGAGAGCTAAAAGTTTATTAGTAACTGAAGAAGTTGCCACTATGCCAAGACTAGAATTGATGGCTGCAGAACTTGTAGCTGAAATGTCAGTCTCAGTTACACCCGCTCTGAAAAAACCTAACGCTGAAGTCTATTTCTTTTGTGACAATGAAACTGTCATAATTTGGACCAAATCCCGTGCTAAAAGATTAAAGAATTTTGTTAGCATCAGAGTTACTAATATCAATGACATGACCAGCAACGCAGTTTGGAATTATATTCCATCCAAAGAAAACCCTGCAGATTTGGCCAGTCGTGGCAGTTCTTTAGCTGAATTGAATAATTCAGTATTATGGAAAGAAGGCCCTTCTGTGATAAGAGACAAAAATATGAATCTAAAAACAGTGCCCAAAATAAAGACTGATCAAATTAAGAACACATTTGAGAAAGAAGCTTTTCGTAAAGAGTTCAAACAACTTGATAAGATTGATAATGAAGTTATGTTGTTTGCACAGTTAATCAAAGAAGATACAGATGAAACTTGTCTCAAGGAGGATAAGGTTAATTTGATGGAAGAGCAACAGTATTCTCAAGAGCAATCAATGGAATTCACAAGACAAGATCTCTTCTCAAATGTCAGAGAAGACCAAGAAATGATGGAAACTGCATACCAAACCAGCATAAAAATGGATCCTATAATGCAAAGCATTAACTTCTTCAATCTTGAAAAATATAGCTCTTGGCAAAAAATGGTAGAAGTATTTTGCTTTGTGAAAATTGCTTGCAATAAGTTCAAAAGTTTATTATCAGATAAAGCAAAAAAGAACAAGGTTCCAAAAGTGAAAGTCAACTTCAAAAGAAAAGTGAAAAGTGAATCTGGACAAGTTTATTTTATTACCCAATACACACCAGACATTCGTGATCGGATGCCTCTCATTAGTGATGTTCTTTGGGAATTATCAGAATTGCAACTGCTCAAAATGATACAATTAATTTCTACACCAAAACTGGTCTTAAACTTCTTCCAAAGAAATACCATCCCTACCAACTCTGACTATGTAAGGTTATCACCTTTTAGAGACTTACAGGGCATGATAAGAAGCAATACAAGAATCAGTCATGTGTCTGAATTTCATTATAATATCAGGTGTCCCATAATTTTGAATCATAAGAACAAATGTGTCAAGGTTTTGATGAATTATTATCATGGAACATTATTGGACCATGTTGGTGGTCCTGCTACCTTGATGTCTAAGCTGGAGGAAAAATTCTGGATTTTAGGTGGACACACAGAGGCCAAACAAATTTGTTTCAAATGTATACCATGTAGATGGAAACTAGCCAAACCAGTCCATCAATTCACTGGGCCCCTTCCAAAATGGAGATTACCCATCACAATGGAAGAACCCTTTTATCCCTTCTCAAATTGTGGGGTTGATTTTGCGGGACCTTTCCTAGTTAAACATGGAAGAAGAGTCTCCAAGATTTACATTGTGATTTTTGTATGTGCTGTTTTCCGTTGCATTCACTTAGAACTTGCTGAGAGCACAGACAATGATAGCTTCCTACAAGCCTTTGATAGATTTTGTGCTAGAAGATGCCGACCTAAGGCTGTAAGAAGTGATAATGGAAGTGGACTCTTAAAAGCTCGATCCTGCTTAAAAAGTATTCAAAATGAACTTGAACGAATACCCATTGAATTAGATGAACATGAGCTACGAAAACGATACCCCAATATTTCTTGGCACCTGGGTCCAGCATTAGGATCTCATCAAGCAGGATATTATGAGCGATTTATTGGCACCACAAGAAGAGCTTTAGCTACAACTTTGAAAAATATGCCCCTCACAATACTGGAGTTGGAAACCTGCCTCACTAAGTGTGAATTGTACATCAATTCTAGACCTATTTGTAGGTTGAATACAGACACACAAGATTTCAGAACGCTTTCCCCAAATTGTTTTCTCTCAAACAAGGTTAATGAAAGTTTGGCTCCCTCATTTCAAAATCCACCTGAGCCACTCTCAAGAAAATGGTTCAAATTACAGGATATTTTTGACAATTTGTGGAAACAGTTTCAAAGGGAATTGATTCCCACTCTGAAAGACAATAAGAAATGGATTCATACCACAAACTACTTTCAGAAAGACAATTTAGTGCTTATCATTGATGATAACTTACCAAGGAACACCTGGAAGAAAGCAATCATTGATGAAGTCTTGCCGAACTCAAAAGACGGATTGATAAGAATTGTAAAGTGCCGAACAGCAGAAGGCAAAATGTTTACAAGGCCTATTAATAGGTTAATTCCAGTCCTAAATGCAGAAGATGATATGTCTAATTTTCCTTTTTGATTAATTCTCAAAATTCAAAAATAAATGATAATTCATTTAGACTCTTGCAACCAAATAAGACATTATTGCTGATAAATTTGCATTTCCTCATCTTAATATATGACATCAAAATGTTAAGTTCATGTTTTATGTTTGTAAAACAATTGAAAGAATATACATTATACCTTTCAAATACAAATAAACCCACACCACAATTCCTCTCTGTCTCCCTCTGTGTCCCTTATATCTTTCAGGTCCGATATCCTAGCTCCACGATCCTTATCCTTTCACCGATTGGACAATTGAATCACCGGATTAGAGATTTGTGTTCAAAACAAATTACATCTCCTGTTTCCAAAAGCGAAGAATTTTGGTCTAAAAGCAAATTTAACTCCCTGTCTGGGGAATTTCATTTGTTCCTGACCATGTCACGATTGAAAGCCAGTACGGCTACCTTTTGCAAAAACAAGATTCCGGATACTTCAAAGGAATATTCTGGAAATTACTTACAAGTTTGGCCTCACACCAAAGTCAAGTTGAAGTTCTCAGATTTGGTGGCATACAGAGATGAGCAACGCTATTGGAATGAAACGCCTTCTCCCGAAATCAAAAAGAAAATAGTGATTGTCCAAACTCCTGAACAGTTTGAGGAGCATCTGATCCGAGTAAAAAGGGCCATAAAGAAAATGAGGCTCTTCACACATGATACTGAAATGGCTCCCCAATACAAAAAAGCTCAAGCTACACAAATCACACTCAAGGGCAAATTTGCTCCCATACAAAATTTCGGATTTCCTAATGGAGCAGCATGTTTCTTTGATTTCAGAAAGCTGACCAGTTCACATGTTGACCAGTTTTTTGAAATGTTCCGTGATTTACCAGATAGTATTTGTCTTGCTCAATCAACTCCAGATGAGGATGCATTCTACAGACAGAACCGGAGAATAACAGTATTACATTTCAAAGACTTGTACAGAGGCTGTGTTGATCATGGATTGGAATTCTTTTTCAAAGACAAGATTGAGGAGCAAAATCATAATCCCCGATACATGGTCGATTTTGCCAATACAGACCCCCCAAGAGAAGGATACGGGGCAGGACATTACAAGATCAGCGGATATTGTCACAAGTTGCGGACCAAAGAAAAAGAACAGGGATTCCTAAACCGATACCATCTCAATCACGTTACTAAGAAGTGGCTGGAAAATCCAAATGATCCCGATTCTCTTCGCTTCCCTGAATGGAGATCTTGGAATGTGTTCTATGAAAAATCATTTTTTACGTGGAATGACTACACGATAATGTATAATTACATCGATGCGCTTGGTCCACTGCATTTCATGTCTCATTATTCGGTAGCATCAATCCAAACACACGTTGAAAATCCAGAAAATTTGTTCTGGATGCATACATCAGTGGAGAAGTTATTGCATCAAGAAGCGCGCCATTTACTTGAAATGGAATTCAAAGAATTATATCCGTGGCACAAAATACCAGAACTCCAGTCTGAAATATATGAACCACCGCCGATGATTCCCATTTCCTGTATGGCTAACTCCGCCTCCATTCAAGAAGTTGTGAAATTGTCTGAAAGACATCTCAAGAGAAAATCAGTCTCAGATATCTCACCTCTAGATCCATCTTCCTATCAACCTGAAAAAAGAAGAAAATTTGCTTCTTTTAATGATTCCATTTTTGAACCGATTGCATCATCATCCAAGGTTGATATATGTGAAGGTTTTTGTCCAATTCTGAATGTGACACCCCCAACCTCTGAAAAATCCGTTATGAAACGCCAAGATATTCCTTCAGTTCCATTGCATAGTTTTGATAATACTGTTTTGGATCAGAATATGAGCTTGGAAACATTTCTTGATTATCTAGATAAAGGAGACCCTACAGCAGCTGCCATTGAAGCCGCTGAGAAAGACACTCGAACTAGTACGGAGCGCTTTGATAGTTTCCACGCATTTGTATGCGGAAAACCTGAGGATAAAAATACAATATCTAAAGATGATGATCCAGAAACTGCAAAAAAGAACCTTACAATTCTTCAAGATGTGGCCAAAACGGGTTTGACTAAAATCCAAACAGAATTGGATGGTGCCGGAATCAGGCTACCTCCCTGCAAGGGGACGGCTAGACGTAGTATTCCGAAGAAGGTGCCAGAAGAAACTGAACACCGATCCGAGGTGTTCTGGCAGGAGATAAACCCTGGAACGGAAGCCAAAAAACTGAGTGCAATCCGGAGATCAGCCTCTGAAAGATTTGTTGGGCCATTCCGTTTTCCGCAAGATACGACTGAAATCGATAGCAAAGAAAAATCAGATCAAAACCAAATAAATAGAAATGCCGCTGAATTTGAAATGATCCTAAAGCTAGAGCCTAAAGACTTATTCGTTGAAGCTCCCACTCGCATGATTGTGATGGAAAAATTGAAGAAAACTATAGAAGGAATTCTGGAATTGCCAAATCTACAAAAAGATCCGATATTGATTGCTCGATTACCGCTGTGGCAGAAAGCCATTAATAAGAAAAATACATTGCTTAAACCGGGAGAAAAACCCTGGGTACTGGATCAACTTGTTCATGCATATTCAGTCAAATATAGGCTTTCTAATCTAACACATTCACAAAAGGCACTGCTAGAAGTATATAAATGGATTCGAAAATTGGTCCATAGAGAAAAAGAGAGAGTTAATCGACGTTATCGTGAATTGAAACATATGGAAAAAGAACGAAGAGATAAAATCCTTAAAAAAGAGGAACGAGACAGAATTAACAGACCGCGAGGCGGCTTGGACAGATATCAAATGCTCCTGGATGAATTGGAACAGGATCGACTTGGATTTATCCCAAAAACAAAAAGTTCCTCATCAGTATTGACGGCTATCCAGGCTCCAAAAGAAATGTTGGCTATCCGAAATGATCCCTCAATTGATCTGCGGTCCTTTCTCAAGCTGAAAAGACCATCATCTCAGAAATGATCGGGTTATTTATAACCCATTTATTCATATTGTTCATTGATTAAGCAAATTAGAAAATAACCACAAAATTAAAGTTGCTTCCAAAATTGTTTGTAAGATCATATTTGCATTTTATAAAACTTTAGAATTAGAATTGAAATCTGAAAGTAACTCTGTTCTACTCTTTGTGATTGATCACAAAATTGATTATGTTCCAAAAACTTTACTAATACAAATTTCTTTCTCTATCTTTTCATAATCGCACTAAATTTGTGGCTTCGGGACACTTGAACTGATATCAAGATGTACCAGCATAAACATCAACAACATAGATCGTCTTCCTAAGGCTCCCTTTTGCTCAGGATGAAGAATCTTGAACAGATTGTTTCTGGATTATTGTGATGAACTTTGATCAGGATATGAGCCAAATCCAAAGTGATGAACTTTGAATTATAATAAAGATGGTGATGAACTACCTTTGTTTTGTGGAAGGCGGGAGAATGTTGAGACAAAGATTATGAACATGACCAGAGGAAGCGCGAATTAGAGAATTCTGCGAAAATAAAATGTGTAAAATTAATTCCGGGAAACCGCGACGTGTAGCAGTTTTTAACTAAAAAAGTGTACAATAAAAGTTCCCAATAATTAATCAAATATTGCGTTATTGAATTACTTCACTCTACCTGAGTAAACATTTGGCGACGAAGATATTCAAAGAACCCACCGATCAACGGACATCAAAGGGCCTGCCTGGACTTTGCTGGAGTTGCCCGGAAGATTGGCTAAGGAAAGTGAATTTGGCCCGGAGAAAGGATTCGGCACGGAGAAGGATTGGCTGCTGAGAAGTATCGACATCAACGGAGATTTACGGTTTGTTGTTAAGTATCAATAATTAGTTCATTTTCCCCGGCATAAACTGTATCAATAATTAGTAGCTTTTGCCAAGCCACTCTTGAATTGTAATCGATCAAAAATCCGCGCTGTTTTCATAAACAAAACAAAAATCCCAAAAATTCCAATTTGTTGAGAACCAAGATTTTTGTCCCAAATCAAAAACTCAATTTCCTTTTTCTCACGAAAGAGAAACTGAGAAAGACTTTTTCTCAAGAGATAACCGAGTATTTTGGAGAACTTTGTCTTTTTTGTGATCGTGTGGAATTTTTTCCAAAGCTAGTACAAGATCGGAAAAGAATAGTGGCAATCCAAAACTAGTGTAAGATCGTCTATTGCGACATTTTAGGCCATACGGAGATTTTTAGGAAAAAGTGCGTCTCAATTTTTATTGCGACATTTTACACCGATTTTCAGAAAAAGTACGTCTCAATTTTTATTGCGACATTTTGCCAGGGAAAAGTGCGTCTCAATTTTTATTGCGACATTTTGCCAAGGAAAAGTGCGTCTCAATTTTTATTGCGACATTTTGCCAAGGAAAA
>JAOWAT010341057.1:0-31453 GCA_028571025.1 Longipedia americana | reverse complement strand
GCTTTCTAAGATGAACGTTGGGGATCACATTGTTATGCTTGACCATTGGTAAAAAATAGGAATATTTAATTAATATTAATATCGTGATTAAATCATCTACGATGTGACTGCATATAATTTTTTTGTAAAACTGTTCTTGACTTAGCATAGATTTTTCGATGAATAAAAATATGTAGATAAATATCGATTGGATCAGCACGAGGATTCATAACAGAAGATCGAAAACAACTGCATCAGACTATTGCCATCACTAATCTCGACAGCAAAGATAGTAGTTTGAAAACAGTTTCCAAAAGAACTGTCTTTAGTCATCTGACTTATTTTCTAGCACTAAATTTAATTATACCCACTCTTAAACTGCCAGAAAAAGTGATATAAGAAAGAAATTTACTTAATTCAGAGTCGTCAGACCTAAAAATACCTCGAAACTTATCAACAGCTTCCTCAGAAGGAGAAGCAAACAGTAGTTCCATCGTCTTTATCCTGTACAAGAATAGCAATTGTATACCAGACTAAAACTAAACGATCAACTTGCCAACCCTTCAAACGATAATTAATGCGTATCCAGCGCAGATAAACAAAAAACTGTGAGTCGACTTCGATAGCTTTTCAAAAAAGTTAAATTATCCCACAATGATAGTATTTTTGAACCTAGAGATACTCAACTTGACGTCAACGTGCTGGAAAACAGGAAAAACTTGCTGACAAGATCAGCTTTTAAAAACAAAGTGGTCAGTGAGTGTTTAGGATAAGCATTCAACAAGCACAGTTACAGGGACAAAATTCAGAAAGGTAACTAGCGAAATTTCAAAACATAGTGTTACCCAGAGTGCAATTTATCTAACTTAGTAAACCGCCGATCCAGTATTGTTTACTCTAGAATTAATATAATGGAGATCGATAAAAAGTCATTTAGTTCAAAGAATCAACAAAAAGAGAGGAAGAAAAATGGTGTAAAATCACCTTCTAGCCAAATTATAAGATATAAGTCTGAGAGTGGTAAATAAGTACAGACAAAGGCAGAAAAGTACTGGAATTTATAAGGGTGGAATCACAGTGATAGATTACCTTGCAATTACGGTAATTGTGAAGCATTTTCCATAACTGACTCATGATCTATGCTCTTCTTCCCTAGATTAATTGATTTTTTGTCAATAAAAACGTTAAATACATAAATTTCATAGAAATACGTCACGGGAGGAACTTATATAAAATGAGTTCAATAATGAAAGCCAAATAAAAGCTGCGGCTTCGTAACAGTGGAATCAAGTAGCACAGAGAACAATAATCGTAATAAAAATAATATGAATATGAACAGCTTCATTCCCATTCACCCCAAGATAATAGTCGCACCAGTTTAAAGAAAAAATTTAACCTCGAAAAGATGCACCACTACCCCACTGCAGCATCTCCTCAGTATTAGTATCAAACTGAAAGGAAAACTTTGTCACCAGAATTTGCTAAAACATAGAGAATTGGAATTGAATCCTCCTTTCCATTTGACAAGTATGAAAAGAATAAGGATAATCGCTCAAACTTATCAGAAAAAAATTCATAAATATCGGCAATAAGTAGTGTCCAAAAGTAGCGCAAGTTAACTACAACTAGTCAAGTTTTTGGAATTAAGGATGAGCAAAATAGCAACCCTCAATATAAAAAAATGATCGGAAGTTGGGATAGAGTTTCAGCACGTGAATTTCCTCGAGACAGACTTAAAACATCTGGAAATTAACGTTAATTTCGAAAAATGAAGACAACGGATTTCTACTTGACACCAGCTGACAGGCATTAAATGTCATTTACTTAAAAGCAAGGTTCAGTTTACAATGACTCTCCGAGCCATTTTCCACTCTCACGTAAAACAGTTCACCGACCGTAAAGACTGCCTTTAATAATAATAACTCCCCCTTCTCGTCTTTGCCATTCACCAATAAAACCGAAATAATGCTCAAAATAGCACGTTGAAAAATATATATCATAATAAACTTAATCGAAATCCCGTGCATTTTACGATGATCTGTTTCCTCCCAGACTCTCAATAATCTTTTCGAGAAGGATACACTATCAGGAATAAGGATTGCTGTTCGAACGATTGACAAATATTTATTAGTAACTGAACAGCTCTTTTGAAATTTTACAGTTTTCATAAGGGAGTTATCTGACGGAAGGGAAATTTACATCTCCCATTGTTTATTCTGCATTGACTATTCTGAGCTAGAATCCAGCTAATATTGCAAATTTATTCAGTAATCAGAAACCCAATGAATAAGGAGCCTATTATGTTCATCTTTGTAAAGAGGGTGTTTGGAGATATACCGTAATTGACGATTTTATGCCTGTAAAAGTAGCGGGTAATAGGAAAGAGCTTCTATTTTTACATAGCACAACTAGAAGTGACTCTACATAAGTTTGGCCTGGGTTGACCGAAAAAGCACTTGCAAAGCTGTATGGAAGCTACGATTATCTGCTGAGCGCTTCTTAATTTGGGATCAGAGACATTCTGCGAACGCTCACTGGATTTCCCGTTTCCGAATATAAAATAGACAAAGATTTCAGATCTTATTTGATAATTATCGATGCTGCTATTAAAAAAAAACACATAGTAGTGCTGGAATCTATTGAAAAATAGCTTCACTAAACGGCAATCATTCAGAACATAGATCCATTACATAGTTTTCAGATATTATAGGTAAAAAACACATTTTTAACTATTAGAAACTTTGCAGAAAACGATTTAGTGACGAAGCTGTCATTTGAAGAAGTGCTGCTTTTCTCAAAATTATTGATTTTTCGCAGTTAAAACGAAATGAGCACCTCGTCTCATGCACCGAGCAGCTATAAATATAATAGTTATACGCTGAGACATAAGAAAGGATATTTTTCATTAATGAGGGTCAGAGTTCTTGAGCTAACTAGGTGTTACTGGGATGTTTGGTAGAGTAATCCTGCGAACTTTAAAAAGCTTCTGATTAAAAAAAGTAGCGAATTTTAGGGAGAAAACAGGAACTACACTACTTCTCCTTACCAAATTTATATAGTTCCGGATAACCAGCAAGATGGTAAATTTGATAGTGGGGTTAGTTATGAGGATTTTTGCTATCATTTAACCTAATCTGGGAAGTAGATAGAGCTGAAAAAAGGATATTACTTAGTAAAAGTCCATCTGTGTCAGAACATTGAGAGAGATTTCACGGTTAGCTACTATGGGTAGAAGTAGATTGAGTGTGAAAGAGTTAAGAATGGTTTGAGATGGGACGATCGAGACATTAATATGTGCACTTGTTTTCAAGACTGGGAAGTTGAATGATGAATAGACTGGTGTGATGAACTCATTTTTTGTATTTATCAATAATAGTTTCTGTATTTCGCATTTCGGAGAGTAATATCAATAATACTATCATTGATGTTCAATATTGATTGGCAAGCCATAGGAGTATGGTTTTTATCTCAAGTGAAGAATAGCTAGTTAATAAAGATAAACAGTTCATCAATGGTGAAGTCCCTTCACTCTAATTTGGCTATAATATCAGTGTCTTTGTAAATGTGCAATTCTTGTTCACCGAGTTTAACTTTGACTCCACCATATTCTGGAAGGAGGACTTGATCTCCCGTTTTTACTGTCATGGGAAGCGTCTTACCATTTGCATCATGGGCTCCTGGTCCACATTCAAGAACCACACCGTAATTTTGTGATTCAGGCTTCTGTATGATGATTCCGGAGGACGTTTTGGTTTGTGGTTAGATTCTTCTGACTACGATCCTGTTGAGAACCGGGATGAGCTTTTTGAAGGCGTTGGACATTGTTGATGTGAAATGTTAGATAGGTGTGTTTTGTAGCTTAATTAAAATTATAACAAGATATTCTGCGGTCTGGAATTTATCAAATAATATTCTAGAAGTTTCTTCCTATTTTTTAGGGTGCATTTTTTAAATACTGTATCAAACATTTCAAGGATCACACCATTTTTTTGCGGTTTATCAGTCGATGATCAATTTGGGGAGTTTGATTAATTTTTTTGAGAGTGCCTCCTCTAATGATAACCTTTTTCTTAAGCATTTTTTCTGATTTGGGTTTATTCACGTCCGAGACAGAAAATGATTTTTGCAGAGGCTAATTTCTATGATCTTACTATTATTCAGAATTACAATTATTCTTAATGTTTTATTCTATAGTTTTTGGGATCGTTGTGAATTTCAGAGCTTTAAGATTATATTGAATGAGTGGAACTTGAGGAGCTTAGTTGTATTCCGAGGAAAATTGCGATCTATATGGGAAAAGCAATGCTTTAATATTTTTAATGTCTGCTTCTTAAAGATTCACAGTTTTCAGTGTGCTTGACTAGCAATTGCAATGCGCGCTGTTGCCAACTAACTGATTTTCCTCGTTTTTAAGGTTCCATAGCATATAATTGATAGGGTGGTTACTGTTTGAGCTTTCAGTACTCATTTCCTTTTCATGTACCTTATCGCAGTAGGTAATTGAGTTTACTTCATTTAGTCTGATGCAGACTACTTCTGGTTAATTATTTTAATTATTTTTGGACATTGATTCGCCATAACATTATTTCCCGTTGGTATCCTGGTAAATGGCTTGCAATCCGAGGATTGTTCCGTTTTCTTTGCTCACTTAAAAAACTAAAGAAACTACTACGTTGTTGATAGTTCTATTTTTCTTAAAAAATTGATCGTCGCTTATGACTACCCCCTCCACCATGTTTCCATCATCATTTATGTCTTTTTTAAACCAGTTTCCGATAGTGACCGTGTTTTTGTCTATGCTTTCATGATTTTTTTTGTTGTGGTCGAAGTTTGTTGATATTTTCTATACTTCATTAATTTTCTTCTGAAGCATCACCGAGAATTTCCCCTTCTGCGGGGTTTGCTATTAACCAGTCTTTTTCCTCTTTTATGATTTATATCTTTTAGCTTATAGGTCAGCTCTTAGAGACTAATTAAGGATGTCTCTGATGGCCTTTTCAAGAGCTAAATTTGCAGCAACTTGTTTTTAGATTTATCTCTTTTTCATAGCAATGATGTGGGAATGCTCCCTATCGACTTTCTTTCTTTCTTCAAGGGCAGCTTGAATTTCACTCAGCTCTTGTCGCATGAGCTTCTCATCAATGGGCTTATCATCATCATTTATGGACTTGTCCCAATTTTTATCTGTGTCCGAGATAAAATCCTTCATTTAGAAATAGTACATATTGGAGTACACTTCCTCGTTGAAAATATTGTAGTAATCACGTTCGGTGTTTTTGAGCTATCTTTTGATCGATTACAGTTATTTTTCCTGTTGCTAGATGTCTTTATGAACCTAACTGGTTGTATACATCTCTAATTTCTTCCTGTTTTTTTAAAAGTCCTTTTTAGCATAGAGCATCTAATGCCGGAGACTATTTACCTAACTAGTGAGCCTATCTAGTCTTGACCTCTTTTTCAAGGTTTATTATATTAAGTTTGACTCATCTTCTGGTTTTTATTAAACTATACGAGCCTTTACCTATGCAATATCGGCATGAAGTTCGTTTCTTTCTTTGTAAAGTTTAGCTAGAGCCTAATTCTTTTATGAGCCTGGGTAAAGATTGGGTCTATCTTTAGGTGCTCTTGCTAATTGTTTTTCTACAATTTTGGTAACTCCTTAAGAGAGCTTCCTAATTTCGAGACGGCGTTGTGTTATATTTTCCTGAACCTGCACAATTCCTAACTCTCTGGAATATCACTTAATTCGTACTTTTTTTTAAGCTATTTTTTCAGTTCTGGATTGATAGTTATTTAACATGATGAGCCATTCTGCTTTAATATGGAAATCGTCTCGATTTTTCCGTGACTATGAGAATGACTGAGATTTTGGTGATTGGCTTCCATAGTATTGCTTAAATGAGAAGTTCAGAGGCTTTTTGGTGAGCAATCGTGATTTATTATCCGGTTTTATGATCTGATAAATATATCGGTCACAGAATTATATTTACGTTTCTTTTTTGAAGTTCAGCTCAATATTGTAAGTCTGGAAAATAGGGAAATGAATATCTTCTCGTGTATTTAAAATAGAAAGTTCGAAGTCAAGCTAGTAATTTCTTCAGCACAAAGGATTTTACTCACAATGTGCATGAAATCGACTAATACCAATGCAAATAACAAATACTCCTGGCTAAGATTGGTGTATAGCCCTAACAATCGTGCTAAGGCAGAGAAACCCATGAAAAAATTGAACTTAAACATTTCCAGCAAGTAAAACGAGGGAAAGAACCCACAGAAGATGCCGTAACTAGGAGCATTTGTGCAAAATTGAACTGTAGGAGAGAGGGTAACTAGTGAAGATACTAATTATTTTAAAAAAGAAAACATTCAAACTTTTTGATGGTGAATACTTTTTCCTACCTGCCACAACTTTGTGATGTAGTTCCTCCCATAGAACTCGATTTTTCATCCCGATTTTGTTGATATCCCTGATCATACATTTAATTTTGCCTTATTTCTCGACGGTGCTTAGTTTGATATCTGTTCATCTACTAATTTTTTGGAGCAATAAATCCATGTTTCTCTTTTTGATGCTCATTTGAATAACTTTTAGCAATGAATACCACTATTGTGGGAGGATACTATAGAGTATTTTCGTAAAAGATTGCGAAAGCATTTCTTGAGAAGATAACTTTAGGCATTTACTCGTTAAAAGCAGCAGATGATAGTATTGAAAAAAGTTAAAGTCAATTGTAAGAGCCATCATTTTTGCGGAATAAAATAACCAGAGGGTGATTAAATGATTGGTGTGATAGTTCGATTTCCTACTAACTGATGTAAGAGTATTTTTATATTACAAATCTAATGGTGGTTTGGATAGCTCTAATAAGCCTGTTCTGCATTGCCAGTTCTGTTATAGACATCGAAAAGTACGGTGCAGTCCCTAATTCCGATCAAATCTAAGCACAATTCAAAAACGCAGAAGCGATAGTAAAGGCCTTGAGAGCGGCTAACTAATCTTAATTTATTGACAACCGAACTGTCATCATCCGCTAAACTTATTATACGATGCCAATCCAGCTCAAGGACATTCATAATATCAAACTAAGAATATATGGAAAACTAGCAGCTTCAAAATCTATAAAGTACTGGCCTAATGATGGTCGTAGTTTTCAAGATTACATAGTTTTTGCAAATTGTACACGTATCTAGATAAGTGGAGGAGGAAGAATAGATGGCAGAGGATATCAGTGGTGGATGGCATCAATCTTGGTTAATACAAAGTATTTCAAGAAAGGTCAGAAAAGACCACATCTTGTCGTGATGAATGACTGCTAAAACGTGTCTTTTCATGACTTGACTCTGAAAAATTCGCCAAGTTTCCATCTAAAAACGGAAAATACCCATAATATGGAAATCTACAACCTGAACATAAAAGTCAACACTACAGCTCAGCTAAACATAATTAGGAGGTTTTCCCTTTAAGGAGTCATTCCATTGTTTCCTTTGAACACCGATGGAATCGATCCCAAAGGTCAAAATTATCACATTTATAACATAAGTTGTCAGAATTATGATGATGTTGTTGTCCCAAAACCAAGTCACAATAAATAAAATGAAAATTTGTGCACTTCGAATATGTTGATTGAAAATATTACTGTTAGATTGGGAGTTGGGATGAGTATTGGATCTGTGCCTCCTAACGAAAACGGGAACTGCATAAGAAACATTACGTTTAGAGATGTTTAAATGGCTAGACCATTCAAAGGAATCTATTTAAAAACCAATCCTGGAAATCAAGGTTTTGGAACAATAGAGAACATATTCTATTAAAACATTACAATGGATCGCCCGATATGGTGGGCAGTGTACTTGGGACCACAACAACAGAAGCAACCAGATGGTGGTGGCCCGGGATGTATGCTGTACCCATACGATCGGAAAGGAAAATGTGAGACTCAGCCGAGAGTGACAATAAGAAATATTCAAATGAAAGATGTCAGCATCCACAAATCTCTATTATTTCCGTATGTATTCAGGTGTAATTCCAGTAATGTCTGCAAAAATATAATATTCTAAAATGTTGTCACTGATAAATGGATCATTGGGAAGCAAAATGTTGGGTACGTTTGCGAGAATGTGGAAGGGAGACAGAAAGGTAGCCACCCTAAAATGAAATGCTTACAGGAAAGCCATTAAAGCTAGGATAAAAATTCACCGTCGTTTCGAAAATAACAAGGTAATGGAGTATTTGTCGGCAGTAGAGCAAATTTTCGAAAATTAATTTTAAAAGAAATGCAATAGAGCAGTTAGTAATTCCTGTATCACGACGATGAAGATGATGATATGGGATTAATAGAGGAGAAATAGGGGCTAGTTTGGAGTATTAACCAGGAAGTATACTGAATATGGAGGTGAAATCGCTCATCAATAGTTTCATTAGATTAGATTTGAGAGAATAGTTTGTTCATAATTGCGTAAATATATTTGTCAATTCTGATCAATTTTCACTTCAAATAGAGCTGATATCCCTTGTTACTTTTCAAAGTTTTCACATACTTACTCCGATAGTTGCAGTCGTGCAGTACGTTAGAATCGTGAATAAATTTTGAAAGGTCTCTTTTAATCAAAGTTTGATATTTTTTGCTCTACAAATCTAGGCTTTAGTTTTTGGTTTGCATTTCTACAAAATAGTGATAAAATAGTACCTATCATGGAGGCTGTAAGAGGGTCTATTGTTTGTTCATAAGAATAGTAAGATTGTCCGTAATTCGTGTTGTATGTCCTATTAGGATTCGAGAAAGTTTATCCGTGGCCGTACCCTCCGTATGATCTATTAAAATTTTAATTGGGCAAATTGCCTAGAGTTTCATTCCCATTATATGTCCGGTTAAATGACGATGTTCGATATGCGCTATTAACAAGTGGTTGGCTTCTACGCAATTGCAAGTTCTATGCCTATAATTGTCGAATTCTTTATTCGTAGAACTATATTTATTGTTATTTTCGTGGATTGTATTCCATAATTTGTTTCTTTTTTCGCAGTTTCTCAAATTTTGAACAATAATATTTTTTATTGTATTTATAGTCAATCTCATAATTTTTAATCTGAAATTAGTATAAATTTCAAATCTAAAAAGAGCGAAATCAACGCAAATAGGGACATATTAAAGAAAAGCCGGTGGAAGAGTGATAACTATATATTCCTTGATTTTGATATGTTGATTCCGATGATATAATAATAGAAAATGTCAGGTTAATAGAAGAAATCATAAGAAACCTAGGTCCATCACTAGTCATTTTTCCGGAAAAACAGGTAACCCTTAAATGTGATGAATATAACATTTATGGGTTAAGCTATTGCTATCCACAATTCCCCTATACCGGATAAAGGCAATCACAATTTAGTATCAGAGTTGGACATCTTTTCGAACTTAAAGTCTAATCAACTCAACCCTCCTAAACCGGGTTCTTTGCTCAAGATAACTCCACTGGGATCCAAAGGTAATGCCTCGTAAAATCAGAGCAATGGTGATCAAAAAGATGTTCTGGCACTTCCAAAGAGAAAGCATCGTTGTTTTCACCATGCCAAAATCAGCTAAATGTTCTTCATTAAAAGCATAAATTTAAAGAACAAACCCGCACCCAAGCATCCTGCGATAAAAACCTTGCCAACCGATGAGGAATATGACAAAGAAAATAAAGAATATTCAAAGAAAAAAGAAAAACCCATGAAATCTTTGGATCAGAGGGATAGTCGCAGTCTCCAGCAAATACAACTGAGCAAAACCAGAACACTTCTTAATTTGAACTAGAAACTGTATAAATAGAAGAAAAAGAACACTACCCTTCAACCACTAACTAGAAACTACTCCTCAGTAAACTCTTTCAACAACATGCAGTCTACCATAAATTAACAGAAAAATTCCCTTCTGTTGCCAGTTAGTGAACATAGTGGACCACATAATGCAAATATTAAAACAACATATCTGGAGAGATAAGTTATGAAACCGTGTTTTAAACTTTCGCCGAAAATATCCGAAAATATATCGTACAAATTTCAAAATTTGGCAACCCTAAAAGATTCACTGTTGGAAACTAAATTAAGTAACTATTGGCAAGATCTAAAAAAAACTGCAGAACTGCACAACATTTAATTATTCCCCCTAGATTACCAGAAAACACCAGTCAAATATTTCATCGGAAAAGGAAACAATTCGAGGCTAGTCAGATAAATCTTTAAAAAGAGGTGGTGGTGGACTCAGAGCTAGGAGAGAAGTACAACTGACACATACTTCATATGGTTTCAGCTCAAAGATAAAGCTTTCTATTCAGAAACGATCAACTCTTTTACCTAAAACAGTGAAAAAAACCAGAAAGAACAAAACCGCAAGAAAGTCAGCAAAAGTAGTACTTAGATCAGTAGTTCTGTCATAAGTACGAATTGCAATTCTAACGATTCTATGACTAATTCATGTCCAACCCATTAAAAATTAACAAAATACACCCCACATAATCAGGAAACTTCCAGTTTCAACCACTAAAACAAAAGTCAAACCCTGATCCAAACTCAGCAAAAGGAAAAACATAGTAGTAACAGTGAAAGATCTCCAAAAATAAAGATATTTTCCAGGAATACAGATAATGAGTCTCCTAACAAAGACAGAGCACACTAAACTATGAACAGTAAATACTCTAAAACGTGTAATCGAACTCTGACTCACTGGACAAATTAATACAGCAGAAACAACCATGCGAGGATTAGTAATAATCCAATTAGACGCTAGCTGTCTATTCACAATCACTATTAACACAACTAATTTTTAGGGAATAAAAAGGCATTATTCTACAGCATGCGGCAGTATTATTGCTCGCAAAATGAAAATGTTTTCAAATACCTGCCATTGACTTTTCACGTTCATTCAACCTATAATGATCAGCAGTTCCTGGAATTTAAGAATAAATACGAATAATAATTACAGAAAAATAAAAGGAAAAAACTGTGGATTGTTAAGCCTGGGGAGAATTCGAATCGGGGGAGAGGAATAACCATTCACTCGGATATAGATGAAATTATTGGAATTATTGGAACTAAGGCTGAAAAACCAGTTTAAATAGAAGGAAATTAAAAAATGGGGATGTATTTCCTTTCAAAATAGAACTAGACGAACTGCCGAATAAATGCAACAGAGACGAACTCTTCCGGGGTGACAAAATCCAGTAGCATAATTAATCAAAAATAATAGATTGGAAAAAGCAAGCTGCGAAGTTTTATAATCCAGGAATATATATAGCGTCCCTTCCTATATAACCGGCGGAAATTCGACATTCGTTGTTTCATTCTGTTGAGCTCGCTGGTATTCAATGCACAAATATTTAGAACTAAAAGATAAAGGGATATTGGTACAAGGAAGGGTATATTCGGACAAGTTGCTACTAGTTCAGCTTGGAGTCATTCAACAACTCTTTTGTGCACCTTACTAATGATGCCATTCAGAAAAACTGCGAATAATACGGCAAATACTAGAGTGGCAATAAGCTGTCCTATCAAGCATTTAAAAGATACCTTAGCTTTAAGCATCCCAACAAAAAGTACGATTTTGATTCCCAAATATATGATAAAATAAGACTAGTTGCTATAGATTCTATCAAAGCGACTCATCACATGCTGACATCATCCAGCAATAGCAACAAGAGAGTTTTTTAAATCTTCGGTCTTGATTTTATGATAGACTAGAACTTTAACCCCTGGCTAATCGAAGTTAACACAAACCCTTGTTTGGAGACAAGTTGTGCTGTTTTGTAAAAGATCATTCCCAAAATGCTAGATGACGCCTTCAAGCTGTCCGTCGATGTGCTGTATCCACCACCCGAAGAATGGCCGACCGCCAAGAGACATTTTTTAGGAAGCACCGGGAATAATAACTTTGAGTTAGTCTTTGAGGAAGATTAATAAGATGAATAAGACTCTGATGCCTCAGAAGATGAGAAAGGATTACTAGATAACAGGAAAGCCGAAGGAAACATGAGCTTGACCATGCAAAAGTACAGGAGATACTAAATCGAAGAAATGGGTGAAATCGACGAGGATGACGAAATTTATTAATAAGATTAGTGATTAAGGGAAACAGAGGGAAATATATTTTGTTTATTAACCGTTTCTTAGGAAACTTTCAATCTGTGATGGTAAATACTATACTTTTTTGATACTTGTGAAACATAAAGAATAATAGTAGCTAGGATGATCAGTCAGGTCGCAATGTTTTTTTCAATCGAGCTAATGGTGACACTCTCCGTTTTTTTCAGCTTCGTCTACTAAAACTTGCCTTAACTATCTGACTTTTCTCAGATGAGGAATGACGGTGTGATCACAAATATGACTGCTTCTCAAGATAGTAGGAATGCATATTTTTTCCAGGAAGTAGATAACAAGTTTAAAAGTTAGTTTTCTAAGTTCATTGAGCGAAATAATCTTTTGCCTACATCTGCTTCGGCAAATTAGTCTCCACTAAGGACTGTTTATCGGGAAAAGAGTTATGTTTATGAGATATTAGCAATTCAAATACTTGTTTTTACCGAGTTTGAGGGTTTTCATGTATGCGTAAAATGTTGAAATTTTCTTTTAGTCGAACTCACATAACTTGGATACAACCTTATGGCTCTTTCTCTCATCGGACAAGAAAGAAAACACTTGATTCGTTATGTTTGTTCCTGTATTCTTATAGGGATAATTCTTTCTTGAATAGATTTTCTTTTTCTTCGAATCTTACTCCTACAAGCCACTCAGAAACTAGCTTACGCATTCATCTTAACACTACTACCGTTTTTCTTTTTTTCGTTTTTTGGATATTGAAGCCTTCCATTAGTTTTCTAGCTGACTCTTTTGAGGTGTTTCAGGATGTTTTGGTTGGGTAAAATGTGGGAATGGGAGTAAATAGGGGAGTTGTTGGTGATGATAATAGATTCTATCGAGTGAGAAGAATTGCGGAATCATATGGTTTATAACTCTCACTACACTATTTAGGCTAGTTAGGTATTTTATAAAAATAATTCTAAAAGATATTCTAACTACTGTAGAAATAAAATCTACGAGTATTTCTAAACTAAAGAACCTTATCGTGAGTATGTTAATCGTCGACAACTCGAAGCATCCATCAAAAGCGACGGAAAATGAATACTTTCACTTCAGTTTTATTTAGCACAGGAAGAAATCTTAAATGAAAATTAATGTGTTGATTGATATGAAAATATTGGT
Source organism: Longipedia americana (assembly GCA_028571025.1). Taxonomy (NCBI): domain Eukaryota; kingdom Metazoa; phylum Arthropoda; class Copepoda; order Polyarthra; family Longipediidae; genus Longipedia; species Longipedia americana. The sequence continues at coordinate 18,240 of JAOWAT010341057.1, read as the reverse complement.
GGGACGAAGTTAATTATAATTAATAGATGAGAAAAATTGAATAGCACTATTAACTAATTATCGCTTAAGGTAAGCCATGCACTGCTGGGTTTGGTGCATACGGAGCAGTGCAGCTTGCTAAATCGAAAAAAACACAGAAAATAGTCGCAGTTAAAAAAATACCTAAGGAAGTTGCAGTAAATTAGGTCATGATTCATATCGCCTTATAACACACCAACATAATCAGAGTGCTCGATTATTTCTTCACCTAAAAGTAGAAGAGCAATAGTCCGTTCTTTTAGTAGGAGCCAACTTTTTTGGTGCTCGAATATGCACCAAATGGAACGCTATTTGACAAAATTTCATACGAAGGGATCAAAGATTCAGAGCTGGTCTCAAAAATATTTCAAAAGGTAGTGTCAGCCACCTTTTATTTACACGATGCAGGGATAATTCATAGGGACATCAAAGTAAATATATAGAACAACTTAGCCTTAAAACATCCTTTTAGATTAAGACAACTAACCTAAACTTTGCGATTTCGGATTTGCATACCAACAAGAGTATGTAAACCAACCAAGAATTACAATTTGTGGAACAATATAATATATGCCACCATAAATGCTGTTAAAAAAGGCTTATACCTAAAAAATTGATGTGTGGAGCCTAGGAATATTGCTTTATTAGATGATTGAAGGAAGACCTCCGTTTGGCAGAAATCGAGATCCCTAAGAAATAAATTATTTCAAGAACGAGTTGACATTTTCGAGGAAATTTGAACAAAAATGGATAGAACTCATCAGGTGGATACTAAACCCCAATCCTTAAGAAAGACCATCAGTTCTAGAAATTCTTGAACATCCATTTGTAAACAAACCAACAAAATAGAAATCCCACACAAAACAGTATCTCAACGCAAAATCCAAGCAAGATAAACATCCATTCATTTTAAATCCAAAAACAGTAGAGGGCTAAAGATCTACACGTGAAGGGGATAACAAAATTAAAATATTAAGCGTAAGATAGCTATTCAATCCCTGTGGAATCCAAAGAAATCAACCTCAAGACCCTGAGGACAAGTTAAAGAAAAAAATAAACATCAAAAGTATTAAAACTTTAAGTGTTGAAGAGGAAGGAGAGCTACTTCTGGAATCTTCTATCGCTAAAAAAGGAAATACAGGATACTTTTCGACTGGTCACCTAAATTGTTGCAAATCAGAGAAATTCTCCTTAAAAAAAAATGTTTTCACTAAAAAAAAAGAATGAAAGTCTTACTATTAGTGAGGTAATTAGCAATCCGAAGATTATTTTTATAACTTTCATCATAATATCTCAGGATCTCGGTGATTATAGGGGAAAATTGCACTTTGTTAACTTCATCATTGAGATCAAAGGTGAATATTAAATTCAGAGCTGACTCATTTTTTTAACGATAAGTAGAGATATTTCAAAGATAAGCATGTATTTATCAAAACCAAACCCTATTTTCATTATTTTCATTATTTTCCCAGTTTTCTTTTCTTTCGGTTAGATCTCTTTTTTTTGCTTGACAAGACATCTTAAATTTCAGAGTTCTACTAGCTTTAGATTTAATAATACATTCGATCCTAATAATGGGTTCTTTTGAACAAATATGTAGAACTGGAATCTGGAGGGATGTCAAACCTTGACTAGTGGCTTTTATGGCTGACCAAAAAATTGTTGTTTTCTGCTTTGACACCGACAACTTTTAGAATTTTTCTTTAGACTCCGTTTTTCATTTAAAAAGTTGGAGCCGTCAATGAACCTATTTGATCCCTAATTTCTTCGGTTAGCTGTTTCAGAATTTCATTGCATCTGGTTGGATTATTTTCCTTCATCATTGCCAGTGTTTATTTCAAATAGGTTGACTCATTAAAATTTATAACAAAAGGAGTGGTAGTTTTTTTCAGTATTTTTTAGTAGTCATGTATTTTTTTAAGTTTTATCTTGGTTTCATCTAACGTTTTCGCTTTATTTTTTTTCATACTAATTTACACTCGTTAATCATGGGTTTTGGACTGTTTGACCACTCTAACCATCATATTGATTATTTCAGCGATTGTTACAAGTTCTTCCTAATGAGCTATTTGTTTTCTCAAGCACTGGAGTATAACCTTGCTATCGTATTTCTTGTAGATATTACGATCGTGAAATTTTAGCATTATCTTTAGAGCTTCTTCGTTTTTTTAGTGCATATAGCAGAGAAAAATTAGGTTGAGTGATCGAGCCAATATCGTGCAATCAGGGATTTAATCCTAAACTTCCTAGGGACAGAACTTCAAACATATTGAAAATAATTGTGTGAAAATTTAGGTATTTTTGTTATACTGTTGTAGTGAAGTTCCATGCATTGCTAGAAAGTTTTGGAGCAAGAATAGATGATTGGCAACGGCACTTTTTTGAGTAGCGTAGTTTTTTTTTGCGAAATCTAACGAATGGTATACCAGCCCACTCATAAGTTGCTTCAGTATTTGTATTAGGGGTTAACAGTCTAATTTTACTTAGCTGCCGTTTTCCTCCATTCCGATGGAGCGTTTTGGGATGAATTAAATTGGAGGACTTTTCATAATGTACTCATTAATTATTACAAAGTGTATTAGCCGAGTGTATTCATCATGTTGGAAGTTGAATAGCAACTGTGGTAAGACAGTGTAATAATGAGGATTTCTGTGTGGTGATATGTTGCCTTCATAGTGTATAAATTCATAAAATATTTAGGCAACGTCTGTGGTGCTTTAGTATTTGACTGCTTTGTCGAAGAATTTGGCGATTTTCCACAATTATTATTTGACTTCGTGATATATACTTTGCGTGCATTAATTTCGCATATTATTTTACTGCTAGTGAGTCATGCAATCGTGAACTCGAACTACGATGACGTGGATAAGTTTCAAACATTCCGTGATGTTAAATGTATTTTTGACGATTTGCAAGTCTACTTATTTGGTTTACTATTATATTCTTTCAAAGATCGCATTGATAAGTTTTATCCAAACAGATGGAGAAATGCTTTTGTACTGATGACTGACAACTCTATGCACTCCATGAAAAAGAACCAAGTGAGATCTAAAGGTAACCAATTTATTACAAAGAATTAACAATAGTTCCTAGTTGTAGAAGTCATCAACGATATTTGATATAAACTACAAAGCTGCAATCTAAGTAGTAGGGTGCAGGTTATAGCTTAGTGCATATTTTATCAGGTGGTTTCCTTACTATAAATTGCATTTAGACACGGAGAATACCTAAGAAAAATTGTAAGCGAGAAAGAAAAATAGACGTGATGTTTAGAAAGGAGGCATTCTCGTTATTCTTTCATCACAAAGAATTGTTTTCAGATCAGACAGGATTTTTTAATCGTTCAGTCTCGAAAAATGGTAAGAGTAAATTGACATTAAAACGAAGCAGGTTTAGATTTCTAAAGGTTCAAAATCACGTCTCTAAGAAGGAATTACAAAATCTAGTCTAATTTTCAAGGACTCCACTGCTCGACCAACCGCATAGTTTATACTACTTTAATAGTTGTCACTAATAATTTCGAGAAGCCTAGCTGCCTCAGTCTTTAACACTCCTTTTAGTTGTTTGTCACAACAATCTTCAAGCAATTAATTGATTTAATCAAAAGATTCCTAAAAAAGTTCACGCTCGTCATCCTGAGCGGTGAGAAACTTGTAACAAATATACTAATGAAGGTTGATCCAGATGTCAGAATCGAGTTTAGGCCCTTATCTTGTGTAAAACAGGATGAATATCTTCAACAACTACGTTATGAAGTCCTCACAGTAGTAATCTTCCATCAGACAATTGTTCAGTGCAATTGCTGCTATCGATTTGATGTGGAGATTTACAGAATCGGTGTACTTTGCAAGTGTAGGCGTCTAAGAATTCAACCTAATTCCTAAAACCATCAGTTTTTAATGGACTATATATTCAATCATTTCTTACATTCGGCTATTTAGAACTTCATAAAGTTAATGGCGTTTGACTCGGATGTAAAACAAACCAGTAGTTATTCTGGAGTTTGGTAATTGTAAGACTTTTAAATGACTTCGTAAAGGTTTTAATGCTTAAGAAGAAACACCAATATAGAGTCATTCTCCCTGCTTGGAGCTTGACGCAGTTTATCAATAACTACAGACCAGCTGTTTGCGAATTATTTGGCAATCCTCAGAAATGGATGGTTATTGTTTTGACCTTCATTTTGCATTTGATTTTAGTGTGGAGTTGATAAAACCGCGTGAATGCTAGGCGAGTAGGTTTTTTTAACGAATTCGTGATAAGCTTAGTCTTAGGGGACAGAATGTGCTAGACAAACAATTATGAAAAAGCCTGTCTCTTTTAGAGCTAAGCAGAGACTATTATCCCTCAGAAGATTGATCGCCAATTCTATCCATTTTTATAGCTCATCTAAATAATTAATCTGTGGTACTGTTATCGAGGAATTATAAGAGGGTAACTATGCCTCGCTCAAGTGCTCTTTTAACAATTAGTGGGACTGACTCTTGCATCAAAATTTTGAGTATAATTTATGCGCATCGCTATTCCGGCAAATCCGCGATATTACGATAAATGGTAGTGTTTAAGTTAGAAACTGCGGTTAGTTTGAGATACTCTGAAATATTTTGAGTAAATATACACTAGTGAACTGGCTCGGTGATTATTTGGGCTAATGATATAATAAATGGCATTCCTGCGTCACTCATCTTTTCCAGTTATCCTTCTGCAATTTTCACTTTATCTGTTTGGAGAAGCTTGAGCTGAGCTACGATATTTTAATATTCTGTAAGCATAAATCGGTGTGCTAATCAAGAGAGGGGTAACTATGTATTAATCCCAGTCTATTTATTATAGAGTCATGACTTTGTGATTTTAACATACTAATTTATCACAGAAATTTTATGGCAAAAATAAAAACAAAGTAAAAATATGGATTAGTTTTCATTTTTTTTACATTTTTCCAGTATTTGAACATCCCGGCGATATAAGAAACACTATTGAGATTTAGCGGCTATTACAAGAATCAATAATTTTTTAATCACTTGAAATAAAGCAGTTCCAAGTGTTCAAATGAAACAAGCAGGTTACTGTTGTATAGCCTTCCAAAAAATTCCTCGAGCTATCTCAGAAAGTTTTTGAAAAAACATTAATAATAATTCGCAAACAATCAAAAAATCAGCTCAGATACTGACTTGTACTATATCAGATTATTTTAGAAGTTATATTTGTCGGCAAACTTCCTTGAGAAGTTACTTTATAGTCAGCATTTCTTTTTGGAACTACAGACTCCATCGATAAGAGAACTATTTCATGCGCGTTCATTTTTAGAAATTAAAAAGTATGAAGGCAGATTCAGAAAAAATAGTGAAATTTTTTTTCCTTAAGCACGAATAATATTTCTCAACCTTTTCACAGTTTTTAAAATTCGCTATTTAATTTACTAAGGCATCTAAGTGTCTCTGTTTGCGTCATTTTTTTGTAGAGGATGGAAAGACAAAAATTAAAAATTTGCGATCATTGCTAATCAATAATTATTAACATTAACTACCAAAACTGCAATACTCACCAGATATGCAACCTTGTTCCGGAGTTGAAAAAACTCGCTAATCAAGCTAAATCTTCGAAGGCAAGTAGCATGAACCTGTGAACAGTCAAACTTGCTCGGAGAAGTAAAATTTTCAGCATGACCGTCGAGACATCTTTATGTAGAAAAATGCAAAATGCAAAAGTAAAAAGTTCATCCAAGTAAAAGCCAGTCCAAAGTACACCAATGACGAAGAACAGTCAAAAAGGAAATAAATTTTGGCGAAATACAGTCAAGCACACAGTAGATTCAGGCTTAGACACGAAGCATTACATATGGCTATATTGATCGTAGATTAATATGCCCTCTTAGTCGATAACGGGTTCGATGGCCTCGAACAAGTGTAAATTTTTGCTTGTTTTTTCCTTGCTGTCAAGTTTTAAGAGATCTACTATGATGGATTCGGACATATCTCTCGATTTTTCGAACTGGGACAAATTTCACTAGAAAAATATATCCCAGTTGAGCTTAAAGTCCTTCAAAAACTGAATTTTGATCTAAAACCACAGAGAGGAGCGTACTACTAGCTGTACAATTTCCCGTCATTAAACAATTTATAGATTGAACTGAAATCCATGATGCACTTCATGCTAGAAATAGCTATCTCAACATAAAAAGTTGTCAAAAAATTCACGTGGAAACAAGTTCTCGGAGCAATAGAGTTGTATTTTAACAACTAAAGCCTTTCAAACAGAACGGTCTGCGAAACAGCTGAAGAAGAGTGTCTAAAAATGTTGTTGGAATGCAAGGTTAAGATGCATAACAAGGAGTATATATTTTTCAAGTACTCCAAACAGGTGTATTTTGGATGCGCTGGGAAATCATTGAGGAAAATAAGGAGAGAAATCGGTAGCAAATCAAGGAAAAGCAAAATTCGGACTGAATTTGATTGAGCTTCGGTAGTTAAAGTCTCAACTGAGCATTATTTCACACGTTTTTTCTGCCTTTTAGTTAAGTTGTTTTCAATTGAGTTTGAACTTTATGTGTGCATTTTTAGAAATATATTCCAATAAAAAGAAAGTATAAGATAGAAAATTCAATAAAGATGAACGGCAAAGGAAATGACAAGAGCAAATAATAAAAACTGTAAAAGCATATAACTTAGAGGTTCTAAATCGACGCTAAACTAGGAAGTGGTGCATATGGTCATGTTTGGAAGGTGAGATGTTATAAATCTCACAAAACATACGCATTGAAAAAAATATTCTCAGCATTCCAGAACGACATTGATGCCCAAAGAACTTATAGGTAAATAGCTCTATTGAAAAAACTGTAGCATCCGAACATCATAAAACTGCACGAAGTAATAAAGGCCGATAATAATCTCGACCTTTATTTGATCTTTGAATTCGTAGAATCAGACTTGTTCAACGCAATCCATGACAACGTGCTGAATTAAATTCACAAAAAATACATAGTCTACCAGTTGGCCAAATGTCTGAAATACTTGGAAAGCGCAAATATAGCTCACAGAGACTTAAAGCCATCAAACGTCCTGATAAACTAAAATTGCATATTAAAATTGTGCGATATGGGGTTGAGCAGAACACTCTTTCGATACGACTAAAAAGACCCAGTCCTTACGGAATTTATTGCTACCAGATGGTACAGGGCACCAGAAGTTCTGTTTGGAAGCACCACTTACAATAATAAAGCAGATCTGTGGAGCTTTGGATGTTTGATTTACTAACTCTACGTGAGGAAACCGTTGTTTCCAGGAGATGATGCTCTGGATCAGATTGGAAAGGTACTACAGTTTAAAGGAACCCCATCTCCCTAGGAAAAAATTTCCATGAGAGTTTCCAATCTCGATTTTGTTCTTTCGCAATTCGAAATCGCCAAAAGACCTCAAAAAGAATACTTTTCCTAAATTTCCCATCAACCATAGCTAAAGGAACTTATAATCAATTTGCTGTCTTATAATCCTTAATAGAGATGGACCCCAACTCAAATTTTAAATTGCTCTTTTCTTTAATAGTTTCAAGGATTCTAACCAACAGTATTGGCACAGAAACCAGTCAAAATGTATCCCAATGATAATTAAAAGCTGAGTGTCGAGATCTATCGAAACCTTGTTTACAAATTCTTTCTGAGCAGTAAAGATATGGACGAAAAGGCCTTAACAACTAAGAGAGGTCATTTTAAAAATTCAGGGAGTCTTCATCTCCCTCGCCGATCTTTTCATAATATCAAAGAAGGGACTCACGCAACGCCTACTCAAAAGGCCAGTCACAGTCATCATGCTGACAAAAAATTCGAGAATGCGAAAGTTGAGAGGAATATTTCTCCATATTTGCCGAATTCAAAGGGTGCTACCAAGCAAAATTCCACTCAGAAACTGCTAAAAGGAGTTAATGGGAAAAATCTTCCAAACGTCACCATGGGTGTCGAAAGACTGCACACTCAAAACAGGAGAAAAAATAGCAACATAGGCAGATTTAACGACATATTGCTCAGAAGTAAATCGAAACTCCTTTTTTAATCTTACAATTCTTCGCCTGTTAAAAGTTTAAAAGTAAAACAGTAAGAGAGTAGGTAAAACAAGTAAAACATAAAAAGAATATCTAATCATAATAGTCACAAAAAACTCAAGAAAAGAATTAATCTTGGAAATAACACTGTTCACAATAGTATCGAAAAAATGGTGGGCCATAGATACTGATGTGGTATAAAGTCAGTTTTAGTTATCTTGTTCAACTTCCGATTCTTGTGGGAATTTAGATTAAAAGTTCATGAATATTTTAAAATGTTTAAGTTTTATCTTTCAAAAAAATGAGGAAAAATAATAATTTTATGTATAGAGTTCCAAAACTTTAAACATAGATTTTGTCGAATAATAATAACTCGGGAGTGGGTTTTTCACGCGTACTAAGAAGTGAGTTCAGTCTGAAATAGGAGTTCGAGGTATTTGGAGCAAAAAAAAGGAAAAGCTTAGAATTTATTCCATTCATTGAGGAACGAGATGGTGTTGGAAAGCTGATAAAAAGTAAATAATAGAAGAAGTAGTAGCTTAAGATGGTTCCCATCTCTAGTCTGACCGAAAGCTTCATGATCGAAGAGATACCTTTGTAACTGAATCAAAATAATGAATAGGACCGATCACGTCACTAGCCACTAAAAAGTAAAGGCCTTGACAATCATACTCTTTCCTGCGATTCGCTCGGTAAAGCTCTATTCAATACCGGATCAAACAAAGGAAAAATAAGTACAAAAGATAGGGCTGAAACTATTTAAAAATATTACAGTGTACAACCAATTGAACCAAAGAGCAGCTCTTCAGTAAAGCTAAATTTTAGTTCTTTCAAACTTCAATAAAGAGTCAATAATCTCTTATGCGAAAAAATTAACCCCTAGACACGCAGAAAATTTGTTTTCAGTGAGATGATGAAAGGTGGATTCTCCCATAGCAAATAAGTGATTTTCACTGAAGATACCCTTGAGCCAGGCCATGCAACAAATAATCAAGTGTCTAAAATTCTTGATTCGGAAAAAGATAAAGCTAATAACATCGGTTTTGGTAAAGACAGACGTCAACATTTTTCGACAGGTGGGATAGTTCATAGTGGATCAGTAAAAGAGTACAAACGGAAGTCAGATAGCAGGGGAAAGTAGATTCTCCCGATCATAACCTGCAGAAAAATGTTGAGGAGAAAGAAACTCGAAGAAGATAAAGTTGCAATGTAGAGCGGGAAGGAAAAAAACAAAGAGCGCGAAAAAGATCTGCTCATAGATGATCTCATTTAAGATAGCAAATGTAACTTATTGATTAATAGTAGTCAGGGCAAGTAGAGATTGCCCATAGCTCAAGAGATTTAACCAGATGGAAAAGTTAAGCGTCAAGATTGTTAAAGATTTTCAAGAAAAACATTCCGAATTTTTGACTAAGATGAAGGAAACCAAGAAGTTAGCATTGCAACTCAAAAAAGACCTTGAATGTGACTGACTGCTCAACAGCGATATGTTAGAATTGGCCATATCATTTGGAAAAGAAGTGAAGCTATAATCGATTCCACAGGTTAGTTCTGGTTATTCTTTGCCCTTTTTAAACCATTAAATCTGATCATTTCTCTGTCAGAATACTTGCCGTCAAATACTGTGGCAACTTTTTTATAAATCACTACGGTATTACTTCCTTCATTCAGCCATATTGCAGGAAGGTATAACCTTTTTCCCACCCATTTCCTCTAGTATCTTCCTAGAGGTACTCATTGACCCAAGCATACCCTTTCCCGAACTCACTCACATCAAGATATGTACCTCCGACTTATCTTAGTTTAATTTAAGCTTTATACAGAGCTGGGAAGGGAGAGTGGCAAGCTGTCTCCATACAGAATAGACTATGTGAAAACGCCACAAACAGCAGCCTTATAACTATTTGGTTTTTGGTTTTTTCTGAATTTTAAGTTTCATTGGTGAATCGATTTTACTGATGGGTATTTTTAGCAAGAAATTAAGTTTAATCTTCATCTCTGCTCTTGCTGACATGAAACTATTCTCTCGTTGACGGTTTACTTTTGCCTATTTTTATTGATACAATTTGACAAACAAAAAAATATTTGAGCAATTGGTCAACAATCTTACTGAATATGGAATTCATCTCGGATAAATCAATCATTCTACCTTCCACATCATCAAGGTCTTGTCATAACCTCCGACAGAATAGAGGTTCTTATCAGCTTTATCGAACATAACTCTGACAACATGGGAAGAATGAGCTCTAAAGCTCGATGCCTTCGCACCTTTCAGGCATGGCAGTCTGTAAAGATTAACAAATCCCCAGTCATCACCAGTCGCAACTATGTCTTCACCCTTGTTCCTGTCAACACCATTTACGTGGTCTCCACTGGTGTATTTTGGGAAGATACCCTGAACCCACCAGCCCAGCTTTACAGTATAAGTTGCCCATTTCTCGTCCTTAAACTGACTAGCTCCGTCTCCCAACTGGCTACACCCCTATACGTCGAAGAACAAATATTCATAGGCTCCACAGTTGGATTGGATAGACCTCCCGTCTTTCGACCAGTCTATATTGGTAATGAAGGAGTTATGTGCTTTCAAAGTGCCATGCTTCGAGTAGTTGTCTCCGTCAACATTCAGAATATATATGTTGTTGTCGTGGGACCCAACAGCAACTCTTTTCTAGTCTGGAGAATATTTGATGACTTAGATCCATTGCTTAGAAATTTTATCTCTGAACAACTCTTTATTTAGGTCCTAAATTATATATGAAAGTTACTGAGGCGGTTCTCACGGAGATTTATCCATCATTAGTGCCAATGATGACATGACCTGCCTTATTTACAGCGATTGCTCGAGATTGTTGGTTGGGAGGAAGGACTGACAAAGTGGATGCACCCCCGATGCGATATTTTCTGCCGCGAGTTTAGTTGACAGTTCCACAGGTTTCAACTTTTGTAGAAGAAGGGTTAAATTTGAGGATAGTGTTGTCATCTGCGGTTGTGTACACATTTCCATCGGGCCCAATGGCCAGTCCCCAGGTTTCTCCTGTACTATGCCCATGCATGATTTCTTTTTTATCAGTAGTTTTCTCATCGATTGTCAAAATTCTGCCACATTTCGTGGAAACGAGTATTTTACCGTTGTGAAGATCCAACGATTTAGCATAGCTTGGAATTTCAAAGGTTGCTAGTTTTTCTCCACTTCCATTCGAAATGTGCAAAGCATTGTCTTTACTGCCTGAAGAGAGAAGTTTTCCGCTTGCCCATGCTAACCCCATTACGGCTCCTTGGTGAAACTAGAAATGTTTCACACATGTGTTTCCTTACCATCTATAGATGTAACCTTTTGATGTTCCCGAGAAGAAACAGTTTTGCTAAGGAGAGTACGTTACTGTGATCATAGACGTCATTGGGTTCCCGTTGAAAATTCCTTTCTTTTTGTCAAGTTACTTTCCATCATATTCGAAGAACCACATCCCCCTTTTGGTAGCAACCGCAAAAGTGTTGTGATTTCCAGATTCCCCATCAAATACCGGGTCAGAACCACATTTATTCTGCCCTACTAGCTTTGCCTCTGCAGCTTAAAAACAATAAACGTTCGAGTCATTGTGTTTATCAGTACAGAAGAAATATTTTCCGTCTCTCGAAAATCTGATCGAACTGACCGCTCTGGTATTACGACCCAGTTTAGTTCTAGCAATGACTTTCATTGAATCTGAGTCCCAAACAAGGATATCCGGCCTCGATCCCAAAGACCCGGTTACGACAAGCTTTCTATCAGGAGAAAGACCCAATGACATGATATCATCGGTGTGCCCTTAAGCAGTTTTCTGCTAGCCCGCTCCCATGAATCTCTGCTTCAAATCATTAGCGTTCATGACAATTCCAACAGCTGCAGCACAGTACGTGATTTCATCCTTATTTTTTCCCCAGAACATGTTCTGTCTGGAATCTTCTACCTTGAACCCATTGACAAACGCGAGTTTGAGTTTTTTGTTGGGAGGATCACGAACAAATTCAGGAGCTGGATTAAGTTTAAAAAGTACCACTTGAAGGAGCTTTTAGTGCCCCAATCCACGGCTTGGTGGCCATAAACTGCTCTTAGGCCTCTTCCTAGGCCTAAAAGATGGAATCCTGGAGTAAGATGGTAAGTTACAAATCCTTCCTAGGGCTTATTGGACGCAAAACGATCCACTGTTTATTCTTTCTTGTTTATGCCATTCATGTTGAGTTAAGCATTCAATTCTTCGTCTTCAAGAGCTTCATCGAATGCGTCTGATGCTTCACAACCCATCTAAAAACCTGGTGATGTTTGTAAATTATAAAATTAAAGTTAATAGATTTTATTTCTCTTGACTTCAAGCTTTCAGTATATTCAATGATCGAATATGCTATCGATCCTTCAATTAACTTGATCAAACAAAGGGGCATGAGAATAGCATTGAAACATGAAACTTTTAATAAATAACTATAATTAATTGCAAACAAGGCTTGCGAAACATTTAACACAATGAAAAAAATTGATCTGATGAAAAAAAGAAAAAAAAATAACTACTGTTACTTTGTCTTGGTTCAACTCTGAGATATCAAAATTAGCGAGATAATCAGCCAATCTATAAAAAACTGGCACTTCCCAGCAGTAGTAATTTAAATAACTTCTACAAAAGTTTTATTTTTTAGACACTTACTTTGGCACCATCGCTGGGGACTACCAGCAAGTTTCGTTAGTTGACGGAGAACTAGATCCGTAGCATAGTCCCGACTAAATAAATGTGAACTTTGTCCGATGATTTTGTCATCTGAAGAGGTACTTACTGAAATTTTGCATGTCTGGAATAATGGGTGACCTCATAGAATTACAAAACAAATAATTTCTCAATTAATCGTGAATGATAAATGATATTTGAACTTAGATAATTTTCTTCAAGAATTTTCCCATCAAAGTCTTTAAGTTTAAAGGCCGAGTTTACTGAATTTCATTCTCAAATTGGAATAATGTTCCGAATTTCTTCTAAAAAGTCCTTCAAGTGAACCAATTATCCTTTTAAAATCAGCTCTTTCGATGAGCAATAGTTTACATCGTGTCAAGGATTTGACACTAACTTTTTAAGGGGAATTCCTGACCAGAGCAATTTACCCGAAATAGTCTCCTTAAGAATAGTAATAAAGTGGTTTGAGTTTTCCCGATTCAGTCTACTTTTTTTCGGCTACTAGCCTTCCGCTTGCTACTAGATAAAAGCAATGATTAATTTTATTTTGCTTAATGATGTAAGTACCCGGTGAGTATTTTTTCTACTTTAATATTTCGCACAATTTGTGTCTGAGTTATGGAGAAGCTACTTTTCTGAAATTGTGGTCGTTAGAAATAGACTGGATTTTTAGAAAACGGAAAAGCACAAGTTGATTTATCTATTTCTGGCTTTTCTGATGATATTCTCGAAAACATTACGGGGTAAAAACCAAATAACTCCTAAATTCTATCCCCGATAAATCAGACGTTCCTTAAAGGATGTATCATACAAAAGAGCGATTTGACCAACAATTTTAATTTGCGATTCGAAGGAACTCTTTTCTGGAAAATCGATACTATTCTACTCACTATAGGCGTTTTATTCCAAACAGCTTGAGGGAATCCGCTATTCCCACTTGAACTCTTTTCCTATGGTAACCATCATAGAATTGATCGGTATACTTTTCTAAACAACAACTTATCCAAATTGGTATTATTTTTTTGTCATGGAGGCTATCATTTTGTTTAGCTATTACTCATCTAAATTCTGGAACAGGATATCATTTTTCAATGCCGCTAAAATACGATTGTGCGTATTTTAGTCGGACTTCAGTATTAAACTCCCGAATGAGTTTTAATTGCACTTATTTTACGATCGAATAGAGCAAAACAACTCAGAATTTTCGTTTTACGTTGGAGGAGTCGGATTAATGGCACAAATGCCCTTCCTTCTCTAACATTTGTTTTTTATTTTTTACCTAATACTAAAGTGAAAGGCATAGTCAGACTATAAAATCTATTTATCTTCGGAGTTATTCAAAAGTTAGGCTTCCCTTTCTCTTAAGTCTAAATTATCAACATACAATACGATATTATTTAAGCCAGTTGTAAATAAAAGTGCTAATTTTGGTTTTAGGTCTTTTGTTTAAAAGCTAAAATTGTAAGGGTTGTAGAATAGGCATAACATTCAGCTGAAGATATGTTTTAAGAGATCTCTATTCTTCTGCTTAGCATTGGTTGCGTTTTTGGCTTTCCATTAATCGAATAGCACTGTCAAGGAAACTTGTAATATACTAACTAATTTTTAAAGAATGAGATGCTACGACAAAAAAATTCCAAATATCAAAATAACACTACCGAAGTAAATTCTAATAAACTTCAGACATCAATGTTAAAGATAGTTTAATTTAGGAAAGTGACTCTTTAATATCTTCAGGGGATCAACTTTCGCATTAGTAACAACTTTGTTATTCCCTAAAATATTTGTAAGTTGTACAGTAGGTGATAACCATCAGAGAAGACTTCGCTTGAGGACAACTTTTAAGTCCGATCATCAGATTCTAAAGACATTTCGATATCTTATTTCCAGCTAAGATCATAGATTTAAACTGTACTCAGATGAATAGATTCGATTTTTGCAAATAGGGAATGCTTGAAAGGGGATATTTTTACGATCTTGTTATTTTCTTCATAGATTCTTTAACTTTACGAATATTGAGATCCTGAAGCTTGGGAGACCTCATTCTTGAAAGGAAACGAACACATGAGATGTGGTTTTTAGCTAAATTATTTATTTTTAGTTGTACATAGGTTGAGCACTTCCAGGGAATCAAACCGACAACTTCCTAATTCTTATACACTCTAAATTAAATTTTGTTCTGATTTTAGCATATTAATCGATACTAAGATGTAGTTTGATGAGTCTCTCGAAATTGGCCGACTCTAGGTTACACTTAATGATTTTGTTTTGTTAAGCCGTAATATGTGTAAGATTTGGTGTAAAAACTGCTTTTTTGAGAAAAGAGAGAGATTTAGTTTGATTTCGATCTGTATTTTATGAGGTGTTACCTATCGACAGATAGATGAGCATAGGAAGGTTTGACTAGGCCAATTCTTCGAATGATTAGATATGGTTGTCCTATAAGGCCAGTATTCTTAACTACGGAAAGCTACACTATTTGATATGGACAAGATCGACAAGTTAGTTGTGATTTAGCTGAGATAAAATAAAGTGGATACAGTTAACCTTTGAAGTTTAGGCAATTTGGCCTTTTGCAACCCGTTCAAACTTTCGATGCCGTTGAATTCTTCGGAATAGAAACTTATTTTTACATAACCACAGTTTTTACATGCTGCAAAAGTTGGCATTTACTAAGCCTTCTAAGCATGCTATCTTGTTATTGTCTACATCATGATAAATTTCGGTACGGAGAACCAACTCCAAAATGTTCAGCTTGCAATTTTTTATCCCTTAAAGAGACCCTATCTTATTGTTGTCTAAACTCTAAAATCATAGCACTTAGGAAGATAGCCACGGGTTTAGAAGCTGATTCTGATGGCAAACACTTAAGGAAAACGTCATCTGTTATTGGCTACAAGCTATTTAGATTTTGGTGATCTGAAATATGTGGTAATGATCATTTTTACCGAGCCTTATCGATATCGCTTAATTTTTACCCACTTTTGTCTACATGGATTAACTTGAACTTGTTCTTGTGTCTCAATAATACCTGACCTAGAGATGACTTAAAATATGGAATACAGTTCGTTTTGAACGAGGAAAACAATAAAAAATCAAACCAATTGAAACAAATTAAACAGTTCAATCAAAAATACGTACCCAGCCACCAAATATCCCAAAAAAAAATAGTATTAATCACTACTGCACAAAATAAAATAAGAGATGAGCTAGACTGTTTTTTGCACTAAGATTCAGGTTTTTTTTTGTGGTTTAGCCTTTGTATCTTTAGTATAAAAGTCAGAAAATGATAGATTATAATCAAAATATTTCGTTCAGTTCTTATTGAATTCCATGTAAGGAGATTCGGATGAGCAGAACAAATACTCCCCTGCGAGTAGGGATTGCAGAAATATTCTGGTATTAGGAGCAAAAGACTCAGGGAAAAAATTATCAGAAAGGTGACAGCTGTTGACGAACTTGAGAGTATCAGATACGATCACGACAACGTATTAGTGACCAGCTTTATCGGAGGTGCGACACTTAGCTCAAGTCTGCTTGCCAGTGATCATATTCAGCAACTAGCGGAAAAAGATATTACGTTGCATATATATTGTGGAGCTGACTACGTAGTTAGCGGAGTTAGATTCAAAACATCTGGAAAAATGTAAAGATAATTTTTGTTTATAACCCTTCACTCGAAGGAAGCAAAGAATTTTTGCACAAGGACGCAATTCCATGTATTTTAATTTCTGAAATGTAGATGTTTAGAATAACAAAAGTTTTGTCCATTATCCTAACTTGTGATTTTAGCAAACAGCCAAGAGAAAACTTCAAATCAAAGAAAAGAGCTGGAGTAAGAAGCCAAAAAAATATTTAATCATGCTCAAGTTTAAATTTATCCAACGCCGTTGAATTTTTTCGACGATTAAGCTCATAGTAAACTCGACTAGTAAGAGGCCAAACGGCACTAGTAATAATATAAAAATATAACAATTGAGCTTGTCTGCAGCATTTTTCAGGATATTTTAACCGAAAAATCTTGCAATAACATTCATTAAGCCTCTTTACAAAAAATTAATAAAGAATAAAAAGGATCAGAAAATACAGGGGAAAACAATCTACTATCTCGTAGACATAGGAAAGACAAGATAATATTAAGATAAATAGTAGCAAAATATCCTAGCAGGACTAATCAGGTCATGCTGATTCAGAAGCAGATAGGCTATGGGTTCACCAATCTAATAAATAGCGTTAAAAAGATGATCGAATCGAAAATAAGAACAAATAGGACTCAGATAGTGTGTGCGGTATGTGTAAATGCCAAGTTATGTGAAATACATGAGCTGTTTGTTTACACACATTGATTTAAGTTCTTTTAAAAAACTAATCTTTAACGAAAAATGGTTTTTGTGCTATAAAAATAATATTTTCTGCAAAGCAAATTTGAAATAACAAAAATAACTCAAATGAATAAACAACAAAAAGGTTCGGGATTTCTTCTAAAAACATTTGAAATGCTATAAGTAACACTATTTTAATCTAGAGTGGATAGTACGAAAGCATCATCGAGTGGAATCAATAAGGAAATGGATTCTTAGTCTACAATCCGAACGAATTTGCCGCCAAAGTCCTCCCTATATATTTTAAACACAACAACTTTCAATCCTTCGTTAGGCAGCTAAATATGTATGGGTTTCATAAAATTCGTACATCAAAAGTTTAAAATCACTATTCCCACCATCGATTTTCCAAAGGAAATAGGTACATTTTCTATGATAAAGAGCTTTAATATCGGAAATAACTCGCAAAACTTAGAAAAAATCATCCAAGTCCAGGTCTGAAATAGATGTTCAACCCTTCCAAGACAAACTTAACAATTAGATTAACCCAGAATACTGTAATGACTTGAAATCCAAGCAATATAACCAAAAATTAATTTCAGACATTTCCATAAAACTCGAGGACGAAATAGATAATGAGGATGGTTTAAATGAATAGAATTTCAATACTAACCAGTATCATCATGCGAATTGCTCATCAGTTAAGAAGGTAAGTTTACGACCCCATAGTGCGTACAAATCTGTGACAAGTCAAAAATAAAAGTTATTGAAGCACATTGATGAGCTGGTTAGTATGAATTCTGCGATCATAACTGAGCAATTTGCTAATCTTTATTCGATCAGATATGATATTGGATCTCTTGCTTTCAGTTAGACAGGCTTTTCAGATGCTTTATAAGAATACATCGGTTAGAACTTCCGTCTAATCAGATACACTTCTTAAAAAATATCGTAGATTTCATCATCGTCAACCTCCTTGACGTCCATTAGGAACGGAGCCAAGGAGGAGCAAGTTGTCAGTAATGCAGGGAATGCCGATAATTACGAGAGAATGGTAGAAGATAAGAATATTAGAAGTGGGACTATCGGAAGAACTGAACCCAGTATTTTGACGGATCGCCAACAAGAAAAAAGTTAGGAACAGCTTGATATCAATTCTCCAATAATAG
>JAOWAT010340946.1:0-13247 GCA_028571025.1 Longipedia americana | reverse complement strand
ATCTCGGCAAAACTTGCATTATCACAATTGATATTATCGGGTCGAAAGGGTTAATCAAGTGGATTAAAATTATATATAATTGTAGTACTCCAATTTTAAGGAAAAATGTCATTTCCTTGTTAAAATTCTGGAAGCAAACAGTAAAAGTTTTTTTCCTTTAGATTCTTCTGGTTAAAATTTAATTTCTTGAAAGGGTATCCTGTAAATCATGAGCTAAAGGAAATCCAGAGTAATCCTAATATTTCCCTTTGTATTACCTTTCTTGGTCATTTCAGAATAGTTTTTCCTTCTTTACATTTTGTAGAAATACAGAAGTCTTTGAGAGATTTTACTGTCTATACCAATTTTATTTTTTTAGCACAAGTAGCAGATCATGAAAGTACAATTTTCTATATTGAGTAAAAATCTTAAGATGCCAATACTGCGAAGTAAATTTCTTTTATGATTCCTACCTATATAAAGAACTTTTTGGTTATTTCTTTCAATTTACTACAAGATTAACTGAATATACACTTGATCTACTAATGACAATTTTCTTCAAAGTATCTGCCAATGTCTCAAAGTAAATACTGAGAATAAAGTTATTGGACAGTTTGAATGCATTTTTAGTTGATTTACAACATTTGTACTACCTCTGTCTCATAGTAGATTAGGCAAACAATGTTTATTAATGTGATGTCTTATTTGATGTTCCCTGTAAAAGTGAATGAAGTTAGAGTGTATTTAAGATTCAGTAAGAGAAAAGTATAGCTGAAAATATTGTATGGATTGTTTCACCCCATTCAGTAACACAGTTGCTTGTTATGACAAACCTGCATGGAGCTGGATGAAGCAATCCGTCTCATCAATTTAGCTTTATTTTTGTCTGGCTGTTTTTTAGTAAATTCATGATTTTTTTCAGTTTCACATGGGACATCAGTTAAGTTTTGCCTAAAAACTTACTTTTATGCTTATGCAAAATATTGAGGTAAAATTTTTGCAAAAGTTAAATATCACAACAGTAAAATTGTTTGGCCAATCTATTTTGAGACAGAGAAAGTACATTTTAATGGGTTTTCATAGCATTAAAATTGAATTAAAAATGGCAAAATCTACCAAAATATACAGACAAGTAGGCCATTATTGACTTTGTTCATAATTGCCACAAGTGATCAATTGAAAGTTTAGTTAATTTTGTAATGAAATAAAATCTCCTTCAAATTTGGCACAAATTGTTCCTCATACAACCAATATGGAACTTGAAAAATTTAGAAATATTTTACCAGTTGAAAGAAATGTTCTGAAGTATCCCTGATGTTTGTCTGTTTATTTGTTTAATGGTCTATTTCAATTGGACAGTCAAAATGTGTCCCTTAATATCACCGGTACAATGTGGCTAATATACTGTGTTATATTAATATCCACAGTGATGAGTGGCTAAAACCCTTTATGACCCTGGTGAAATATTAAAAAATACCTTGGTTTATCTATGGTGCTGTCATTCACTCAAATTAAAAATGGGTTAATGCCAGGAGATGAAAATGTCAATAGTTGCACATAATATAGGTCTTTAAATATAAATCCAGTTGAAATAGACCATTTAATTCAATGTTTAGTCTAAATCAACCCTATGAATTGCAAGGAGAAGGAAACAAATAAAAAGATGGCTGATTTCATTCTTCTAATCTTCATATCTTCAACAAGTTTTAAAAACTATTAAATTTTAAATTTTAACTTGCCAAAGTTTATAATTTAATTTCATTCAACTCAACTTTGAATTCAATGCAAGAAATGCAGAAATGAATAATTCTCTTTGAAAATATGAGGTGATCCGGCGGAATTTCCGCCTGAGGAAAAATGGGCCAAATTAAGCAAATTGAATTTTAGGTTTGTTTCCTTCATAACGCAAAATTGATACACTTCTAGAGCCTGAAATTTTGCATAAAGTTCTCAAATATGTTAAGGACTGGAATGAATTACCACATAAAAATTTAAAAAAATTTCAGTCTAAAAATTTGCTGAAGCTCCACATATGAGGAGGCCCAGTGGATTTTAAGTCTAAGACAAAAATTTTTGAAATTTAAGCAGTTGTTCATTCAATTCTAAAGCATATTCTGAACCCATGTGTAAAATTTCAGATTCATAGGATGTCCCAAAATTGTGCCATTGAAGAAACAAAGTCAGAATTCTTTGGTTTTATGAAGTAATTTAAAAAGTAAAATGCAATTTTCTCAATTTTGCAAATTTTCTCTCAGACTTAAATTCCACTGGGACCCCGCATATTTTCTCCAATGTTTGCATTTTTCATTTTATACATGTTTTATCTCGTGGTGAACCAAAAATATTCAAGAATTATTTCCTTCCCCTTTTCCAGTCTTTCACATTGTAAAAGTGTTTTGGACACCAACCAAAATGTAATAAAAATGTGAAATGTTGTCCTTTCTCCTCCTAATTTAGATTTATTGAATCAGTTGATTTTACTGTTTAAATGAATGGATTCATAAAATCTAAATCTTTAATGATGCATTTAAAATGTCTTAGTTCTTTCCATTTAAATGAGTACTATTTTTCTTCCTTTTTTTCCTTAAATGCAACAGATCATTTCAAGAAACAAGAACGAAATGTAATCACCAAGGAAAAACAAACAATAATGACACACAAACCATCTAAGGAACTGGTTCGGCAAAAACAAAGCATAATTGAACAAAGATCAGAAGAAGAAAAAGAAATAATGAAAATAGCAAAGGATAAAAATGATCAATCAGGAACAAAAACTATAGCACAATTTGAGCAAGTAGAAAAAGATAATGTCATTGTTGAACAATTAGAAGTCAAAGATATAATCAAAAAGTTTGAAACTTCAAGCAAAGAGGAAGTTAAGGAACTGAAAGTTATCAAAAATGAAGAAAACAAAGAAATTGTAATAAAAGAACAGAACAAAGAGAGGGAGATTATGAAGAGTATTGAACTGTCAGAGAAAAAGGAATCAGAGCTGAAGAAATCTCCTTTTGAAGATGAAACAGAAAAGCGTGATGATGCTACTGAAAAGACTTTAAAGACAGCAGAGAGAGATGATGATGAAAATAAAGATTATGGAATGGGTGATGACGACGATGATGATGTTGATGATGATGATAGGAAGGATGATCATGGTGGTGGTGGAGTGACAGTTGGATATGTTGAATGCATAATTCCTCAAACTCAAGAAGTGAAACAAGAACTAGTTTTTGAAAAGTATATCTCTGAACTGCCAGAGAAACAAAAGGAATCAACCGCTGATGATGAGCATATTGAGAGTGAGCAAGTTTCTATTCAACATCAAAAGGTTAGCAGCATGACACCAAAAGGATCAATGGTTTTTGTGCACAAAGCAATTCGATTAACACAAGAAGCTGAAGGTTCTCCTATGGACAGTCCAATGACGGAGACAGATACAGGAATATCAACTGCAACTAGTAAGCATTTACAGTTAGAGTTACAAGAATCCTCTATTGATACTGATGCTGAAATGAGTCCCATGAATAATGAAGTTGTCACAGCTTCTGGAGCCAGTACCAGTTCTTCAATGGCAACCACAGTTCCTTCGACAAAAATAACAACAAACATCACAGAACAATCTCAATCTAATAAGTCTCAAACAGTCACTGAAATTGGAACCAGTCCAATTGTTCAAGACAACACTTGTGATGTTAAATTGAGTCCAATTTTGTTCCAAGAAACGAAAGCTACTAGTCCAATGAGTAATGCTCCATCCAGTGAACAGGGCAACAGAGAAGGCTTGCCAATCATGAAAGACACAGGATCAAGTCCTCCCAAAAGAATCATGCACAGTGCAAGCACGTCTCCTCCACAAGATCAAGACTTGGAGAGTATTAAACAAGCAGAGACGGTTGCTATGAGTGACACTCAGTCTGAAGCAACTGAGAGTAACTCCAATCTTCCAAAAACTGGCTCTTTTGAATTTGAAATGGATTTGGAGGATTCAGTTAGAGATGATGCTAAGAGAGAAGAGAAAGAAGAAGAAGTAAAAGCTGATATTGAAGAGCAAATTGATGAAGGTGTACACTTTGAACATGAGACAATGCCTGATGACTTTTATACCTCCAAAATCGATAATATTAGAGAGAATACTATGACACATACCAGTAGTGCTGAGGTATCAGAATCAAGAGAGACTTCTGATCATCTCAAGGAACTTGATAACTTAGGTATATCTGACATAACAGTTAAAGATATGCCATCAGGTCAAGATGCAGAAGAGGGAAAAGCTGTCAAAGACAAAGTGGCTGAAAAAAGATCTGAAGTATTACTGGAACAAGCTCAACCAATAAAGATCAGCATTGCTACTGAATCAAAAATTGATGAGTTTGAAGACACTAAGGAAATAACTGTGAGGCAGGAGACAGTATCCATCTTTAAGAAAGATGGCAATAATGAACAAAGTGAAAGAATATGCTTCTCGGAAGAACAAACTTATCTACAAGAGGAAGAAATGGAGCAAGAAGAAAGAAGTTCCGTTCACACTGAATCAATACAAACTTCTATTACAAGCAAATCCTCATTTACTGAAGGTGCTGATTTTATGAGACAATCCCAAGCTTCTGATGAGATTAAGCAATCACAAGTACATGACCAATATATTACAGAGACAAAAGATGAAAAAGTAACACAGAGAGAGGTTGAAGTAAAACAGGAAGAAATAAGAGAAGAGAGCATTATTTCTGAAGACAAACAGTCTGAAAGTAAATCATCAATGACAGAGGCTAAAGATAATGCAAGTACACCATCACTTACTGAAAGTGCTGATGTTGCAAGAGAATCTCAAGCTTCTGATGAGATAATGAAATCACAAGAACAAGACATAGATGTTACAGAGACAAAAGATGAGATGGAAACAAAGAAAGAGATAGAAGTAAAAAGGGAAGAGATAAGAGAAGAGAGCATTATATCTGAAGTCAGTAAATTATCCATGACAGAGGCCAAACATGATACAAGTACACCATCAATTACTGAAAGAGCTGATGTTATGAGACAATCCCAAGCTTCTGATGTAATTAAGCAATCACAAGAAAAAGAGAAACATATTACAGAGATAAAAGATGAAAAGGTAACACAGAGAGAGGTTGAAGTAAAACAGGAAGAGAGCATTATTTCTGAAGTCAGACAGTCTGAAAGTGATTTATCCATGACAGAGACAAAAGATGAAAGTACACCATCAATCACTGAAGGGGCTGATGTTATGATACAATCTCAATCTTCTGATGAAATTATGAAATCACAAGAACAAAAGAAATATGTTACAGAGACAAAAGTTGAGACGGTAACACAGAAAGAGAATGAAGTAAAACAGGAAGAAATCAGAGAAGACAGCATTATTTCTGAAGTCAGTAAATTATCCATGAAAGAGGAAATAGATGATGCAAGTATACCATCAATTACTACAGGTGCTGAAATTATGAGACAACCCCAACCTTCTGATGAAATTATGAAATCACAAGAACATGACAAATATGTTACAGAGTCAAAAGAAGAAATGGTAACACAGAAAGAGGTTGAAGTAAAACAGGAAGAAATCAGAGAAGAGAAAGTTATTTCTGAAGTTAGACTGTCTGAAAGTAAATTATCCGTGACAGAGGCAAATGATAATGCAATTACACCATCAAGTACTGAGGTTGTTGATGTTATGACACAACCCCAAGGTTCTGATGAGATTATGAAATTACAAGAACAAGATAATTATGCTACAGATACAAAAGATGAGATGGTAAGACAGAATGATGAAGTAAAACATGAAGAAATTCAAGAACAGAGCATTATTTCTGAAGTCAGAATGTCAAAAAGTGAATTATCAACAATAGAGACAAAAAATGATGCAATTACACAAAAAGCTATAAAAGTAGAGAGTACTGTAACTGCAGTCGAATTACCATTAAATGAATCCAGAAATCTCCCAACAACAGAAATGGATGTTGTTGAAGCACTAACAGAGAGACATACAGATGTAGAAATAATACAGACTCCTGTTCCAATTGAAAGTCAAATAATGTTGACACAGACTAAAGATGTAGAAATTGTACGAGAAGATGTAAAAGTGGAGAGTACTGAAACTTCAGTCAAATTAACATTGAATGAATCCAGAAATCTCCCAACAACACAAATGGACATTGATGAAACACCGACAGACATTGCAGTGAGACATACAGATGTGGAAATAACACAGACACCTGTACCAATTGAGAGTCAAATAATGTTGACAGAAACTGAAGATGTAGAAGTTGCACAAGAAGATGTAAAAGTGGAGAGTACTGTAACTGCAGTCAAAGAAACTGAGGTGGAATTACCATTGAATGAATCCGGAAATCTTCTAACAACACAAATGGATGTTGTTGAAACACAACCTGACATTGCAGTAACACATACAGATGTAGAAAAAGCCCAGGCACCTGTTCCAATTGAAAGTCAAATAAGGACAGAAACTAAAGATTTAGAAATTGCACAAAAAGATGTTATTGAGTCAATGCAGAAAAAAGTTATAGAATTCCAAAAGGATGATGAAAAAGAGACAAGATATGCTTTTGAAACTCAAATGGACATTGCTCATACACAAGAGAGTTTAGAAATTGAGAGTGGGGAATCTGCAGACAGACCATGTGAAAGTCTGTCACCATCGACAGATGCTAAAAACATTAAGGTGACTGAAAAGGATATCAAATCAGTCAGTCCTGTTTCTGAGGTAAAAGCATCTGAAAGTGAAGTTCCATTGATGGAAGCAAAAGAAGTTGTGACAACACAAATGGATTCTATTATCACACAAGATGTTTCAGAAACAGGCTCATATACAATTGAGTCTGTAGTCACTTCCTTTACAAGCCAAGTTTCTCAAAGCCCATTTATTACAGAACATTCAGACACATCACAACAAAAAGAAAAGACAGCAGGGCAGAGCAAAATGGAATCAGTAAGTGATAAGCAAGAGAAAGGAGTTGAGATTGTTGATAAGCTGGTTGATGATAAATATACAAAAGATGATGAAAATGACTTCTCATTTGTTCATGAAAGTGAACAAATCATTATTGAAGAAGACAAGTTTAAAAAAGATGAGAAAGTAGAAGTGACACTTGATGCTGCTGCCTCTACTGCCGCTGATGCTGCTGTTGATATTGCAGCTAATGATGATGAGAATGAGGATGATAGTAATCTAGTTCCAAATCTCTCCCAAATGGCAATGCACTTAGCTCAAATGAAGTCAACAGTCCCTGTAGATGATCAGATGGATGAAACAGACTCTGTAACTAAAAAAGATACCGATAAATTGGAAGACAAATTTCAAGCTTACAAACCTGAGCCCACTGTTGAATCCAGTTTTGACACTGTCACTGTCACAGATACATCAGCACAGCATATTTTGAAAGATGTATCTGAAAATTTTCGTGAAAGAGAAGAAAAATCAAAGTTACAAATATCTGAAAAAGACGAATTATCTGTTAGAGCCCAAGAATCTGTTGAACACACTGATGAAACAAAATCAGAGAGTTTAGATGAAGTCCTTGTGGTGTGTATGCCTCCAGGACAAACAAAAATGACTGTATGCCAAGAAGATGTCAATGAAGTCACAAGCCCAAAATTAACAATTTCTGATAATGTTGACTTAAAAGAAAATGATGACATCAGTGAAATACCAGAAGATTCTGTCGATGAATCCATTCAAGATAAAGTTGATGTTGCTGTTTCAGAGAGCTTTGAAAAGAAAGAAGTGTCAGGAGAGGCAAACAAGCCTTCTATTGATGATTTGGAGAAAGATGTTAACATTTTGATAGGAGATAGTAAAGAAATATTTACAGAAACAACTATTATTGTACAAGAAACAACATCCATTAAGACAGATGATGCCTCCTTCGCTGATTCTAAAATAATTGAAGAGAAAATTACTTCTGATAAAACAATGCCATTGGAAGAAAAAGAACATGCTGTTGACATAGAAGAGTCTAGCTCATCATCTGCAACTGTGGACAGCCTTGTTCCCAATTTGACATCAATGGCACTACATCTGGCTCAAGAATCAAAGATTGAGTCTTCTACACCTGACAGAAATGAAGATTTGAAGAAAGATGTAAAAGCAGAACAAGCTACATTAGTTGAAATGATTGAAACAGAACAGTCTGTCACTAGGTTGGACTTGGAAGATAGGTTTGAGAAACAAGCTCAAGACATTAAAACCTCCTATGCTGAACCAAAAGCAGATGTCATGAAAACATCACAAGAATCATCTGATTCATACTCAGAGGCTTCTTTTAAAAAAGAATTTACAGAAGATGAACAAGAGGAAGAGCAAGAAGAAAGTGGTTTGGAGATAACATTGCGCGAATATCGCAGCACAGAAGATCAACTCTTTGTTGAACCTGGAACAGGTACGGACTCACTCTTACAGACATCCACTTATTCAGCAACTGATAAGACCTTATCTGATCCTACCTTAGAGGCAGATCAAGATGCGGATGGAACGGGAAGTAGCGCAACATTATCAGATGGTGGGATTGTTGATGCTGAAAGCCCTTTGAAACGCAGAAAAGAGCAATTGACAATACTTGCAAAGAATGTTATGGCTGAAACTCAGGTTGAAGTATTGATGTCTCAAGTATCACAAGTAGCAAAGGATATTAAAGCTGAGGTGAAGGAATTAAAGCCTGACCTAACACCTACTCCTGATTCCAAAGAATTGCCGACACCTTTCCTGGAAATGGGTGGCTCCCTTTTAGAAACACATGAGGAGGAAGAAGTGGCCTCCTTGGAGACAGATATCTCTGTAAAAGAAAAGAGTCCAAAAATGTCTGATTCTGAAAAGGTAGACACTGAATCTGTCATTGAAAAAGGTCTAAGATTGTCTGATTCTGAAAAGGTAGACATTGAATCTGTCAAAGAAAAAAGTCTAAAATTGTCTGATTCTGAAAAGATAGACATTGAATCAGTCAAAGAAAAAAGCTTGAAACTATCTGATTCTGAAAAAGTAGATATTGAAGAGCCTGAACACTTACGTCCATCATCAACTGAGCAGTTTTCATCTAGCACAGATCATGATCATAGTCACAGTCATAGTCATGAAAGTCACAGCCATGAAAGTCACAGTCATGAAAGTCATGAGAGCCATGATCATTTTGAGTACACAACAACTTCAAGTTTGGGTTCTTCATTCAAGGATTCTGCATCCAAAAGTGTTTCATATTCTTCGCAGTCTTATGAATCAGGTGACCAACAGTCATCACATGTTTCCGCTGTGACATACTCTTCTTCCATTTGTTCAACAACTGATTCATCTTCTCATGTGACATCCTCTTCAGAAAAGGAACAAGCATCATCCAAATCACAAGAATCTTCTTCTCACCAAGTAGAGTTTGATCTAAGCACAACATCGCAGTCAAAAAGTCAAGTTGAGACACCATATGAAACAAAAGAAGATGACATTCAACAGTCAAAATCTTCATCGCATGAAGAAGTAGTTTCAGCTTCCCCTCAATATCAAGAAGGAGGTGAAGAAATGAGTGATGAAAATAAATCTTTGCCAACAAGTCCCCACAAGTTGAGACGAACAATGTCAAATGGCATTAAGAAAAAGACTTCAGAATTATTTTCAACTGATTCAGATATATCTAGAAGCTTGGAAATAATTTATGTTGAGCCTGAAGGTGATCAAACAAGAACATTGTCTAGAAGATATCGTCACAGCGGTGAAAAGCAGTATTCCTCAAATGAGAGTTCAAATGGATCAATCGACGGAAGCGGAACAAAATTAGAAAAGAAGAAAGCATCAGTAACCAATATTCGCAAAAGTTCAGATAAATTTGAGACATATTCATCTGAACAACGAACATCTGAGTCATCTTCAGGAGGTGCATATGACCTGCAAAGGGGCATTGTGCTTCGAGACAATGACATTGACGATGACTTCCAGCCGTATGTGACACCAATATCACCGCCCATTGGCAAAAAGATTCCCTCACCGACAAAGGTCAAACAACCAAAACTCATCACAGCCGAGGCACATGTTAGCCAAGAAGAAATTTCCCCAGTCCTACAAGTTGAATGTCAAACTCCAAGAGACCGCATGGAAACACCAAGAGACAATGTGGAAACACCAAGAGACAATGTGGAAGGTCAAAAGGATTCACAATCTCCAAAAGACAGCGGAGAATGCAAAGCTACAGATGACTTTGTTAAGGAGAAAGGTAGTAGAAATAAAATAGGATAAAGTATCTTGCATAAAACTAAGACATTCTAATTTTTCAAAGATTTTTGCATCGATTCATAACAGTATTTGGACTCCTTGATCCAAAGTCCACGGGACATAGTTGTGTTACCATAAACCATAACAGCTATTATTTGTATGGATATACAATCTTGTCAAACACAAAAATTTTCATACATTACACAGTGTGCTCAAATAGGGGGGTAAGCAGCCAAAAGGGTATTTATCTACCATGTTTTATGATTATTCATTTAGCATTTTAAAATTGGATTTCTGCATTCATAAAAACAAATCTGGGTTGATTTCTATGATTCTATAATAATTATTGGAAAAATTTCAAAAATTCAATATAAATTTCTCCTGAAATAGCCCCTGTAGAGCCAATGTAAATATACAAATTATCAAATTTTTGCCATGAACTTTTACTGTACAAAACTGGAGAGCCATAAACTGGTCGTAACTTCTATATCTTGATAATATACAACTTTTAGAGGTGGCCAAACTCTCGGGAACTCCCGGAAAATGTCATTTTAGTCCTCTAAATGGGTCATTTTTGGGCAAAAATGGGCCATTTTTGATGATTTTGGCAAAATATCCCAACTTTGAGGCAAATTTTCCCAAAAAATTGTATTTAATCTTTGTTCTAATCTCCATGGGTATCAACTAGGTATATATTCAAGTCCTGAAAAATGGGCTCAGACCTTTATTTTAGTAACTTTTTCAAAATTGCTTATCGCTGCATCAGAGCACACTGTGCATTATGTGATGAAATTTGAAAATAATTTTAGGGTTTTTAATTAATGTCCAAAATTAATTCAGTCCAAAATCTTACTAAAGGTTTGCTCATTCATACAAAAAATAGCCAACAAGATTATGACCTCTAAACTCTAACTAGATGTTTGATGGCTTTTCTTCCTCTCCTTCTTTTATTCCACTCTGACAGTATCAAATTAAGGGCAAAGAGAAATATCAAATTGTGTTGTTGTCTATCATATCATTGTTGAAACCCCGAAACAAAATTTTGGCCAATTTTTAACATATACTTGTTTCCATATTATTCTCCATATAAAAATGCAGCCAACAAATGAACAAGACTTTTGTTGTTTATTTGTTGACTGTATTTTTATTTGGATAATAATATGGGAAAAAGTATATGTCCAATATCGAGCAAAATTTTGTTTTGAGGGTTCAACAATATGGTATGAAAATTTACCATAAAGAATTTCACAACTTTTTATTCAGTAAAAGTTGTTAAAATACCTCCCTAACATTCCCAGGATTTTATCATTATCCTCATTGCAGTAATTATATGTTTCTATATTGACTTACAATTTACGTTTGTGTAAAGAAAGTCATCATTGTGCTTTTCATTACAGTGAACCAGCTTTGCATCCTTTTATGATTGACTCCAATTTTATAAAAAAAAATAAAAAAAAATTCCGTGAATAAAGGAAACTTTTTTTTGAGCTTTGCATGATGTGAGGTAAAAACCAAAATGGAAAAAAATCTTAAAGGGATGTTTTTGTCCAAACATTGCATGTTAAAGCTT
Organism: Longipedia americana; assembly: GCA_028571025.1. Taxonomy (NCBI): domain Eukaryota; kingdom Metazoa; phylum Arthropoda; class Copepoda; order Polyarthra; family Longipediidae; genus Longipedia; species Longipedia americana. The sequence goes on along the minus strand of JAOWAT010340946.1, from coordinate 1,479 downwards.
CAAATCTCATGTACATTAACCCTCAGACAGATACTATGGATCAGGGTTAATGCTAGGAAAGAGAACGAATCTTGTTAGGAACTAGCAATCAACCTATTCTGTTAAGGACAGTTTATACTTGCATCAAACTATTTCAACAATTTTAACCCACCAAATGTAGAAAACATTTTTAGTCAACCACCTAATCATTTAAGGAGGGTGTTTTATAAAAGATTAGATTGCGTGATGTTCATGTTTTGACAAATTTTATTAATAGATTTTGATCCCCTGAACTCAAAATCAGCTTTAGTTTTTTGAAAAATTCTATTTACATGTCTCTATCTCCATTTGAAAACTAGAACTTTAAGACATACTAAAATTTCAAGTGTGCATTCGAGGAAATGCACAACATAAAAAGAAACAATTCAACAGAAAAATTCCAAGAAATGAGTTGATTGCCTATTATCTTTAAAGAGAGGTAGAAACATGCTAGTGACATTTTTTGAAAAATCTGAGACCAGATTTTGATTCTACGGATAAAAATCTATTAGGAAAAGTTGTCCAAACTTAATTTTACAATCCAATGAAACACCCTAATTTAACTTAAGGCAATGCATAATATGGGTGTTTCAAGCTTATTCACAATAAGCTGGAAGAACTTTTTTTGCTGATTTAAAACTCGGTCTTACTTTTGAGAAACAATGCATTTTTCTGGATGCTGCCAGCCCCTATACATTTTGCTACATTTTACATTACATTTCATTTTTCTGCAATATTTGCAATGTTGCCTAGTTTATGTAGAATTTTTGGAGTCAGCTCTTTATTTTGATTAAATTTCAGTTCATTCTGAAACAATTTTACTTAGGATGAAACACACTAGCATTATGTACAGTGTTAGCCATGAAGAGAGTCTTAAACTGGGGAGTGGTTTTTTGAGAAATTTTCACTAATAATGTGGGGTCCCAAATTTTGACCACAGTCTTATGGGGTCCCCTAGTTTTTCCCATAACTTTTCAGCCCAATCTGAGAACTTTTTTGAAATTCCACATTATTTCCAATGGAAAAAATATAAATAAACAAAAGAGACTGTCTTGTTTGTTTACATTTTATTCAATGTTTCCAATCGAAATAATATGGAAATTTAAAAAAGTTATCAGATTGAGCTGAAATGTTTATGGGGAAAACTAGGGGACCCTATAAGACTGTGATTTAAATTTGGACCCCACATAATTAGTCAAAATTTCTCAAAAAGCCACTCCCCAGTTTAAGACTCTCTTCATGGCTAACACTGTATGTTTTGCAAAAATTATTGTTACAAAATTTTTAGCCTAGAATTTAATTACTTTCTGCTAAAATTATTAAAACGAGCCATTTTCATGGAAGGAGATATTTCAGCTTTAAAATTTTCTTCTGCTACACTCTTTTTTTTTTAGAAGAACATCGGTTTTTCGGTTGAGGCTCGGATGTTCTTATTTTTTGAAAAATTGAGCCTCAAAATGT
>JAOWAT010340835.1:0-13248 GCA_028571025.1 Longipedia americana | reverse complement strand
TCTTGATTCTGTTTGTCTCTATTTTATTTCCCTCCTCTGTCCTCTTTATCGCCTCTCCTCGATACAACTACCGAACTTTCTCCTGAAAGCACGTCCTTCTACTTTTTGCAATTCATTGTCGACGAAAATGACATCACATTCACGGCGCAACCATCGAAAAAACTAGATTTGATGTTATTAATCTTAGAAGTCCTTTTATCACTCCTCTTCATATCTCTTTTTTGCTCCAACCCCGACATTCTTTGAAATAACTCCCCTATAAACTTCTTCATCTCATCATTTTATTTAGTTAGTCTCTAGTTTTCGCTCTAAAGCTCATCATTTTTTCCCTATAATTTCTCAATTTTTCTGAATAATCCGTCAAAACATTCCTTAACTTTGCTGCCAAACTACTCTAAAAACCCAGCCAACCCTTGATAGCAGCTCCTCTCCAAAAGTTTCAGCTCTTGCCTCACTTCCCCAATCCCAAAAGATGCCAGACTGGATATTTTCCATCGGATCTCCGATACAAAACCCAACTAGCTCTTCAATTGCTACTACAGCTTCGATAACTGTTCACATTGTTTCCTTATCGATTAATCTATAGAAGCAGAGGCTTCTTCCCCCGTTTGTTTTTTAATGAGCAGACGATCTCGGATCCTAAATCCTAACTGAGATTAGTTCATGAACCGTTAGTTTTTATATTTATTTTATAATTTCGATCTCAATTAATTACCAATGTCTCCCACTCCTTTTCTATTTTCCTACTCCTTTTCCTCCAAAGACATTTTGTGCAAAAAAGTCAGTTAAAAAGTCTACTGATATTTTTATTTTTTTACTGATTTGACTGACAATTTCTAATTGGTTTAATGTTCCATGAAATTATATATCTTTTTTTATCGCAATGCTATATCCAGCACTAGCTGCAAGTTTTTCCGGAATGATTATGTTCCTCGTTGGAAAAGACACTGGATAAAAGTATCACAAACAGTCGTAGCAATCGCAGACACAAACATCAAATCAATAGCCAATTGAACAGCGATAATTCAAAGACACGACAAAGATCAACCAACAAACCTTCACATCCTAAGCAATATAACCTCCCTATCGACTCCTCACATATCCTCACTTTAAAATACTCTTCTCTACAGTACTATTCTCACTAATATCGAAAGTACCACAGAATCCCTTTGTCAGTCCATTAACTCATAACCAAATAACTCCTCGAAGGTGACGGAAAGAGAATCGGGTTCTATCCTTAGAAAGACCTCGATCCCAGATTTGGCATTACTGACTCGTACTACCGCAACTCCTCTGCCTATTTCAACTTTTACCTCGCCAGAGGTCACATGGCTGCCGCTGGGAACTACGGTAAGCAAGAAGACAAGGACCGCACTGTAACAGCATCTGTTTATATTTCAGTTCACATTGGCGAACATAATTCCTCAAAACTCGAAAAACAACGGAGGCGTCTGGAACACTTTCTAAAGATACGCCCGTTCCCTCTTACAAAGAAACCTCTGCGAATCAATTTAAATAATCAGCGGACCAGTCTTCTCAAAAACAACTCCCTACCTCAAAAATGACCAGTAACTTAAGAATGTATTCTATCAAAAATCGAAAGTGCTGGGATAAAATGGTATGACCGTCCCCGACCAACTCTACAAAATTATCAAGTGCAATCGGCAGAACTCGAACTTTGTCTCCGGTTTCCTCTTCGATAACTTCAGTGTCAAAACCAATCACAAACCTCTCAAAGACTTTGAACTTCCTATCGAAGATATTTAACTCAAAACCGGGTTAGTTTTCAAACTTTAAAAGTCTTAAAATAAACAGTCATAACTCCAACCTGAGTCCACAGTTGAACTTTCACAAGTATAGAACGTGCAAAAACAATCGGAGTCAACAAACCAATAGACCCAATAGCAAGCATCTCAACAAGTAATACCTCCAAGATTCCACTCCCTATCAGAAATCGATGCATAAACCCTTTAGCAAACCCAATACCATCACGATTACCAATATTTCGACCGTAAAATCCGTTAAAGCTCATCCATCAGCTAGTTCATCGGCAACTTCCGTAGAATCAAAGATCAGGACATGAATCTCAAACATTAGTAATATCACGACCTCATCCATAAACTTGCTGATCAAAGAGTTTAATAACTCACTCAGTAAAAAGAAGATATCTCTGCTTGTGCGAAACTCAAAAAGTACATGAACTTTAACAAGGATCTCGATCATCTAGGAATCACTTAGCAATACGGCTAAAAAATTGAGGAATCAATGGCCAGTCTCATTGTTCCTTGCGTCAATTCTGAACAGAACTAGTAAATCCAACAAATCAAAACTATGCTATAGAGAAGAAAGAAATGGTACAAATTCGTAAATAACGACATCCTACTCAAAACTTTCATTCCAGAATGTAAGCAGTAGGATTCTTCGAATTCATAATTTTCCAATGAAGCAACCACGGAGAAAAACTGACAGTAAAACACACTATCATCCAACGCAGTATTCAACGATTATTTAACATTTATATTTTAAAAACAAGGTCCATCAATCGATCAGCTCAAACTCTCCTCACTCAATTTTACTGCCCTCACTCAATTTTGCTATCCTCTGCAGTCTTCATCATCCAAACAGTCATCTAATTCAATTACTTCATGTCCACCTCATGATCTAACTCCCTACTCTCAATCTGGATATTTTTCTTTCCTGTCAATCCCATCATCTAATAAGTCATCATCGCAAACTTGTAATTCAACGTCCCGTCATTCTTTCCGTGATATATCAGCATAGGTGTCTTTTCGAGATTAACCAACTCAAACCCTGGAAAAGTGTGCCCTGACAGTCCTATCGCACCTCCAATTGCATTCTTTGTGGTTAATGCGTACAAAGTCGACATCGCGCTTCCCTGACTAAATCCACCCACAAATATACGTCTGTACGCATCCTCTTACCCCTTCCACTTTTTCCAGTATTCCAACTCTTCCTTCACATACTTATCAATTATCTGCAGACTGTCTTTGATCTCTTCACGCGAATATAAATCCTTAGGGTCGCTGTTGAAAGAAAATGATTTTATATCGTACCAACTTGTCATCTTAGCACCACCATTCGCAGTCACTGCTCTTATAGGGGCCATTAAAAGTTTGATCCGAACTCCTTTGAACACCGGACTTATCTACGTCTGGAAATACTGAGAAAAGCCATCTGGAGTGTCGCCCAGTCCGTGAAGCCATATCAATGACATTTTGGGATTCGGTAACGACAAAGTTATCGATTTGTCAGTTTGACTGCGAATCACCTATAGAGCGTTTTTCATTGAATTTTACAAATTCCACTTTGCAATTGCTCAAATCAGACGTATATATCTAATTTTTTATCTTGTAAATCGAACATTAACTATAAAAATAAAAAGTATAGCCCTTGAATGCGCAATCGGCAAGACAACCAGACTCAATAGCTAAAATCCTAAATTAATAACCTCACGACCCACCGTTAATCGATCCAAAACCGCCAGGATATATCTGGGTCCATGGTCCGCCTCTCCTAAACCATGAACAATATCAAACCGCTGATGGGAAAACAAACTTCATACATTAAAAACTTCCTCCAGTCCCAAACCTCCACTGACTCATCCTCCAAATAATCATAAGCTCGGCGTTATGTCCATCGAATCTACGAAATTAGCCACATCTAATTCCAATAACTACTTAGCAGTGCTTAACTGTACTTCAATCTTGATATCAAAAAGAATTGGCACAAAATTAAAAATTAAAACGAGAAAGAACTGCAGGCTATCCGAGACAAAACTAATCAAAATAGCATTGCCTAGTTCCTCTTCTCTGTAGTCAACACTCGAGATTCCCTGATTAAGGAATTCCTTAAGTCTTTTCTCTACAGAAAATGTCTGCTCTGTAAAGATCTCGATCTCGAAAAAGGAGGCTACATACATCAGGAAAAGGAAGCTATTATGCAGCAGATCAAAGACTACTCCATCGATCTTAACTATATTCCGACCAAACCGTTTTTTAAAGGGTTGGATTTCTAGACCAGAGGACGTTGGTCTCTCCAAAAAGTAGAAAGTACAACCACTTAACCATTTTAGATAGGGATATCACAATGGGACAACTGCTTAAAATGCTCAACAGTTAAATCGAATAGATCTTCGATATTGTTATCAGCTATGCCAATCTCACTGCGGAGCAACGCTAACTCGAGGACATTAAAAGAAGTGATAAACACATTGCATCCTTGCGGCAGCAGATATAAACCATGCAGCGAAACTACGAAATTCTCGATCAAAAGTATCGCTCAGACATTATCGACATGAAAGAAAAACTTCAAATTGCTTAATAACAAACGTAGGCTAAATAAGCCGAACTCAAACAGCTACGGTTCTAATTCCGTGACAGCTCCAATCAAATCAATTCTTTGAGATAAAAAGTGCGTTCATTATAACACGATTTAGAAAAATTGAGTTAACTGGAAATGGTCAAACTTAAAGAAATTGAAATGACTCAGGAAAGCCTTTCTAATTAATTTTCACTCATTTATAAAAATATCACCGACTTTGGAAAAATGTTCTAACTTGAAAGTGACGGGAAAAAATCTCTTGCAAAGGAAATTGTGTCCCAAAAGTAGACCATCTAAAAAATGGCAATGATGCTCTGTCGGTAAAAATAGAAAAACAGAGATTTGAAGACCTAAATAGTTCGCTTGAACGAAATTATCCTATAGCTTGGGAAAAAGATAAAAACCTTGGAAAACCCCCTTTGATTATTTAAAGCAGCTTCTAGAACATCGATGCCGATATTTCAACAGTTTTTAGTATGTGAAAATTTAAACTTCTTATGAAAACTCAAATAAATGTCTTTCTTCTGTTTGTCATCTCGGTTTTTGTTAGAGCTGCTTCATAATAAGAACAAGTGATATCGTAGAATCTCCTTGCAGGCACTATTTCAGTCCTGAAAATAAATCTGCTTCACCCCGGATACGTCGATAAGATACAGATACCGAGCATCACCTGCTCCCCTTCTAAAGCCCAATTCACATTTCACCGCTCTTCCTCCTTCCCGATCGCCGGCATTTCCAACTCAACACACGACACGCATTAATAGTCGTTGGGATTCGAGCTCCAGCACACCATTCTCCGCACTTTCGACCAAATGTACCTTTCAATGATTCATATCCTAGTCTATAGCTATCTTCGATTATTGATATCATCTAATACAACTCTCACATCTACATTCTCCTCATGAATGGCACTCTTTTTATCTACTCTCAAAACATAAACTAACGAAATGGGAAGTACAATGTTTAACAAATTAATAAACTAACGATCTTTTAAAAAGAAGTTGACATTGAAGTCGGAAATTTTTTGATTGTTAAGCATCCGAATGGGTAATGGTAGGGAACTTTGCTATTCCTTTCCTAAAAAATAGGAGCTAAAATTACCTCAGCATCAGTCTAGAAAATATCCAACTATCCTCCATCCCCTTCTTTCAAGCTTTTCTCCGCTGCAACTTCCTTGTCAGACCTAAATACGTCCTCTGGAAACCCATTAATCAGCATTGCTTTTGGCATCTCAGGCATCAAAATATACTCTTACAAAAGCCAAAATTAACTCATCGAACTCAAATAACTCAAAGAAACCATCAGAGACTAACTTCTATAAAAACATCGAAAAATCAACAACGAGAATAGCACTTCAGACTACTCTTCATAAATCAAGGACTACAGAGTTGTTTCTCACATTAGCGTCGCAAATAGTCACTACCTTGTCGCTTTAGATGCCTTGAAAGGACTGACTTGTTTTCTCATTACTCTCACCACTAACAATCAGACAATAAACAGCGAGGACCCCATTGACTCTGCAGTCCTACAGATAATCTACACAGATTAGCATATAAAAAGAAGTGGGTAATGCTAAAACCTCGCCCATTTCTCTGAAATAATATACTACACCTGTTCTAATCTTTATAAAGCTAACCTCACCCAAATCCACCAAATCTACACCCAATTGATCAACCAAGAAGAGCCGTAGCCTTCGCCTGCTACAAATCAATCATAAATATCGCTCGTATCACTTTTCTAGCGAAACTAAAAGTCCGCCTTCATAACTGGCATCTTCACCTACCAGCATTACTTGCTAATTACTACTCATAATTTTATTGAAGTCTATTGGAACGAGCATTTAATGAGTAAATACTCTACGTCTAATATTGAAAAAGTTCTACTTTTGAAAGGAAACTACAGTGGTAGACTTGGATTCAGGATCGCAGTTACTACTCCCGCAGCTATTTTCTTCTAAACTCCGAAACTACAAAGCACTAATACTTCATTATTTCCCATAACTATCGAATGCTCAACTGATCCCAATCTCAAAACCGGCTAATACTAAACTTAACTCTACTACTAATCCTAATGCTAAGACAACTCTGACTCCTCAGGTATAGTATAAATTTGTCAGAATAGTATTCCAATCAGATTCGTTGTCACTAATTCCGAAAATAGAACCATTCTCATTGTAGTCGGAGTCCTGGTCACTCTTCTCGTCGTCGGCATCGGAGGAGTTATCTGTTACTTGGTTTGCGAGATTCGTCTGATCAACATAAAAAAACGTAAAATAAAGGGGAAATAGTACTCATCGATGCTAGAGTAGAAGTAGGGTTAGTTAGAATTAGAGTTCGATCAAAAGCAACTCAAAGACAGTTAGCCCAATTTTGTAAATGCAAACAGTATTGAAAAGGAAAAATAGCTGAAATAAGAACAATAAATTTAGAAAGATAATGGTCCCGAAGTCGAATAATAAAACTTTCAAGAGAGAGAAGATTTGACAGGAACCGAAAAAGGTCTATAGAGTTAATCGCATGTTGCCTACAAAGAATGATCATTTAAAGCAATAATTACTCACACCTTGAACAGCTAATTGTGATCTCTCTTAAAATATCCTTACCTAAGACTAAAGTGTCTACATTTTCTAAACTCTCCACTCTTTGCAACTTTTCAATGGATTCAATTTTGCAATAGCCTACCAATTAACCCCGAAGTACTGATAAGCAATTTCTGTAAATTTGTAAATTTTATATTTTCCATTGTTTTTATATTGAACGTCTGATCTCTACCTAAATACTCCAATAAAAGAAACATATCCTCAGAGTTTCGATGGTGGTTTCCCCCACTATCGGAAAAAATGAATTGTTCATTTGGGTGGAATCAACATAAGAGTCTATTATTAGGGATATATTCTCACTATTTTTGAATGATTTATCACGCTTCAACTACTTCACCTATACTTGCCCTAGCATTGCTTTGATTTCCTTTTAGGAGACTTCCTACCTAAAAATGACCACATCTCCTAGGGATTAACACGTTTTTGATGCACTTTTCTACTCCATACCCAGCACTTCAATTTTTATATAAGAGCTACCCTTCTCCCAAACTTATTACACAAATTAGATCATAATTATGATTGTTAAAAAGATTCCGTCCTGTATTCTCCAGAACACTCGATCCGTATTCAAACCATCCCTCCATCACTTCACCTCCGACAGATAGAACTACTCCCGCATCATCACCGAATACGAATCAAAAATAAAAACCTTCTACAAATCTCAACCAAACCCGTAATCGCCATAACAATGTCTCTAACAATCGTAAAAACTCGCCAGCCTCAAAAAAAAATTCCAAAAGTAACTTTAAAATGAACATGAACAACTCAAATAACGACATATCAAACGATACCTTCTCAGCCATATGAATAATAAATAAGCTTAATAAGCAACGAAAGTCCAAAACAAAAATAGGTCATCTGTCATTCCTAATCACTTAGTCCTTAAAAAACTATACTTCGGAAAAAAAGAAATACTCTTAATTGGAGTTCGAACTGGCTTCTAAGACCATTCTTTGTACGTCAAAAGATCGATCGAAAACCTAAAAATCGATAATGTAGTCGTTGGAATCCCACCCGACATGCCCTACTTCATCCGTGCCGAAAACTCCTTTCAAAAACAATGGACGGAATTTCTCAATAACAACAGCATCGCCAGCTAAAGTCGTTTCTACATAAACCCACTCCCCAAAAACCTCCAGTAGGTCTCTCTTTCTGGCCCCCACATAAGAGCTGTCAAACACGGCCTCTCTAGAAGTTCCTAATTCTACGAAATGATCCACACTATCTTAAAGTTCAGTCATCAATAAAACTAGTTTATCCCAGATCCACTCCTCACCCCATTTCTCGTCAACGACATTCAAACTTTGTACTTTGCGTCGGTCCCCCTTGTTAAATAACGCCAATAACAAGCCAAAATCATGTCTGTCGGTGCTCTTCGCGACCTATTCTAAGCATACAAAGAGTAAATGAAAAAACCAACGTCTTTCTTCGATCCTTCGCTCCTCTTCCCCCAAAAGATAATCAGTCGAAGGTTAAACCACATTTGTAACATAATTCGGACAGTAAGCTTCCAAACCGACTCCAGAATCGCCGCGGTAGTCTCCACAGACTAGGCATAAAAAATTTCCGAGCACTGGAAAAGTCCAAACCAGGAACAGTTGTCAACCTATTTCGATTTCTAATAATAAAAATGGGGGAAAGTACCGTTCGTCGAGTTCATTTAAAAACTAGTGATCCTAGACCTTATCCTCGAACCTGTCCTGAACGATTACTACGTAAAAAACCAATCTTTCCCCTATCTCTGCGACAAAACCATCGGTGGGAAAGATCACATCGGCAAGGTTTTCATGATCTGGGATTTTTATAATGAAAAGTATCAAAAGGCCCTGAATAATGCACACTAATACAGAAAAAATATCACTGTCTAGAGGTGATCTACTCTCCGCCACTTTTCTCATATTTTCTATGATATTATTTTATCAGAAATGAAAACATAATATTCAATCATATGATAGCTCAAAATCACTTTCCCCCTCGGAATGATCAGAATTTCAGTGGTGGTTCTGAATTCAGCTGAGCGTTAAAGTTTTTCTTTCTATCATGCTCCAGTTTCTCTGCGTCCACTAAAGACTCATTTCTACAGTCCTGGAAAGTCTTTCCAAACAGATTATCGGCCATAACTCTCGGCTGGAATCCAGTATACCCGGGCAGAGGATTCCTCCTTTCCACGTACTCTTTCCCATCCTTCTCCCTCAAAGTATCACTGGCCCACTTATTCTGATTACTCCTCATAGACTCCCTGAATTTCTCATCTTTAACTAGGGTAAACTGGTCTGTTTCCGTTCCTTATCTCCTCTCCTTGAGCGTTGGCTGCGTAAATAGAGCGAATTACCTCCTTTACAACAATTTTTTTGTTGGGGACCCCCACAATTTCGGCGGCAGTGCGATGTAGCATTTCAGAAGGTGGAACATTGACGTCGTTCTGAGTCGAGACATATTTATATCGAGTAGGTATATCCTGTCCTTTCACAAACTGGTCGTTGTTCACGTTGTTTGTTATCTTCCCGAAGGTATTCGCATGCAGATTCTCGGGCTTTATGGAATGCACATAGCCCGCGTATCCGGGAATGTGCGATGTCGGGTCAAATTTTTTCTTAGGCATATAATCTTCCTGATGCTTATGAGGTATAAAACTATGCTAGTAATCTCTGTTTACCCCGTATATCCCGGAACCACATAATTCAATCTTTGTCCTTCAAACATCTCTCTTTTCTTAAGCTCTGTGGGTTAATAGAAGTTTCAATAAAAATTACAGATAATATATATTAATCCACACTCCTTATCATCAGTCAATACTATCTCTTTAAATAATTCGCAAAAATATAAGAGCCTTATAAACAAACTCTAGAGCAAGAATCACCGACTCTCCAATGTCAACTTAAATATAAATAAAATCCTCAGATATCCTCCGCCTCATTCTCCAATTTTTCAACTAAAACAACCTTACCAACTCTTTCAAAACTCTCCAATCGTAATCTGGCATTACTCTCAACACTCTCTCATCAAAATAACTCTCCCAACTTATCCTCAACCATGAATGGGATCAGCTCCTTGACAAACTCAACACTCTCATGCTCTCTTAAGAAAACCTGTTTGCTCTCTACTAAATCATTGTCGACGATCTCATCGAAAAAGATAAATTCAAAGCCGGGAAGTATCTACTCTAGCAGTGCATTGATAAACAAATGCAAAATAAATTCAAATAGAGATATCTTAGATTAGAGTACATATGCGAAAACTCCACTCAGAAAGATCTCTATAAAAAGCCCGTTACCCTACACCGGAAGTAGGATCTGATCCGAAAAGTCATGAAAGATATCCACGAAGAACCATAACCTCACAGGCTCCTCTCTCTCCTGGCGCAAGCTATCAAATACCAAGTCTCAGAAGGCATCATAAAACCCAACGTGAAAGTTTGCCTCTACGAAAACAAAGCCACAGCTCCCTAAAACTAACTCTAAACGATAATACGAAATGTGTAAAAAACAATCCAATACTCCACAGAAACTAGAGTAACTTCCCTCTCAATGAGTCACAGCGGCTAGTACCTAGCTATCGGTAGCGTTGACGGGCTGATTTAACTCTACGATACTGTTTAATACTCTCTTCACGGAGGGCTCGCCTACCAAGCAGACAATGTCATGCTCTTTCATGAAGACGCTATCACTGACATGGTGTTCAATACTGGAGATTAGATGCTGTTAACTTCTGATACCTCTGGAGTTGTTAAAGTTTGGGGAGTCTAAAATGGGAAACTGCTCAGGAAATTCTAATCCTCTGACCGAAAAGTGTCAGTTTTAGGCTGGGGTTTCGACCCATCCCACATTCTCTTTGGCCACAAATCTCTATGTCTCTATGGTCTAAAATCCCAGCTCCAACTAAAATAATACAACACCAATCACCAAAATTAATTCCTCCTCGACATCACACTCAAAAATAACCACATCATAACTTGCACCACAAACGCTACTGTCAAATCTTTCCACTACTCTACCCAATAGTAACTTTTCTCACTTAGTTTACGTCAATAAGCCGTACAACTTATTTCTCTAGAGAATTCCTTGCTCCTCTGCCTACAAAATAGAATCATCCGATTCAGCTATGGCTTAGAAGAAAAGCACAAATGGTTCATCGATTCGACTAACAGTTAAAGCTAGCTTGCAAGATGCTGCTGCGTTGACCGGTTCATCTACGAGTGCACTAAAGGACATGACAAAAAATACAGACTCAATGTCAGAGACTCTACAAACTACAAAATCGTCTCCTATTCTTTGGTCGAGAATATCCAACTTATGACAATGCATCCCAAAAGAAACCTTCTTGTCACCTATGACTAGCAAGAACAACTTCAATTCTGGAGACCATAGTGATCTCAAGATTCCACGACTCCCCAAAAAAAATAAGATGATTAAACTTGAGTTTTTACCAGTTAATATTTCCTTTTTTTGATTATAGTAAATTATCAACATTATTCCTCAATTCATAATAAATTATTCAATTAAAAAGCTTTAAAAACAATGTTAGATCCGCAACCTCGTCCACCAACCAAAGCGCAGACAAAAATCGCCCCAGAGGCAGAACTAACTGATGGCAATCTATACCCTTACCTCGACTACAAAACCGGCGGTCTAACCCCCTACCTAAGTACCACTTTATGCCTAATAAACTTTAGATGCCTTCCGAAGAGCCATCGCACCCATCAATCCTTTCGCACATCCCCAAGTATCGACCAGCGACATGGCTGCAGTCGGTCCCAAATATGGAAGCAGATGGTACGTACCTGATGTACACATTTTTGCATACCACAGACCTACCCCAACACTATCTCCTTCGATCAAAACTGGCCTAACCATTACAATCCTTTCGCAAACCCCAGAAGGCAACACGTAAACGGTGTACTTCACGCTACCAACCCCGAATAGCAATTCGGATTCAGATTCGCTCATGGCCCCAGGTTCTGTCAACGACAAGTTCTTACCTATAGAAGGTGTCTCAATGCTAACGACGACAACACCGATAAGTGTAAATAAGAACAATAAAATATCCTTGCAATCTGCCCGGGATTCACCCTTGACATCATAAGAAACAAAAACCTTCAATTCCTGAAAATGTAAGCCCTCAACAACCAAAAATACCGCAGTGCCATGGAAGTGTCCTTTTATAACGCGGGAAGAACCGTTGCCAATGTCCCCAGAAAAACCTGGGCCGATGGATGCAGATAAAATCTCAGACCAGATACTCTCTGGGCCGACGATAGATACGTCGATGTCACCCAGAAATAAATCGATGCTGCTAAAGAAAGAATTAAACTGAGAAGATAATCTAGGGGGCAGAAATTCGACCCTACCCTTAAAACTGCTCACTACGACAGAAAATACGAAGAAACTCCGAAAGAAGCTCCCTTATATCCCTGATTTTAGGTGCTGAAAATTATCATGAATATTACCTAGTTTTTACCAACTCCTCCACTATATCAATCAATATCATTTGAGTCTCGCTCGCAAAAAAAATTCGAGTCAAGTTTTTTAGAACACATTTTACTTAAATTAGTTGAATAGTAACGGTATAAATAGATATTTCTATTTCCCCGCATTGAAGTAAAAAACATATAATACATAAGAAAACAAATCAAAGATCCACAAAAATCACTTTCCGCCAGTCTGCTCCACAAGCACATCAATTTCATCCCCATTCTCCATAGCAAGCTCTTTGGGTGTTTTGTTTTCAGTTAGCCTTTCCCCATCAAACAAAAACCTCACGTTAGTCCCTGACAACTATATAAAACAGTATTGTTACACTCTGACGTTGACAATAGGCGTCCATCAATTTTTTAAATGGGGTCGTATTTTTTATTTTAAAAAATACCTACTCTCCATCCTTAAATTAATTTACCAGCTTACCTGACTTTTTACCTTTAGATTGAGGTGCTATACCAGAGGTGCTGTTCCTGTTTGTTTACCCCCCTCCATTGAAAAATTATTATATTTAATCGGAGTCAAAACACGTTAATAGATAAAAAATTGGATGGATAGCATTAGCCCTAAGGCTTCAAGACACCACATATAACTTAAATTTAAATGTGGCTCTAATTTATTCCTTGCTTTTCCCATAAAATTTGAATATTTTCCGGTTTTATTCGACTGTAAAGTCTATCATTCTGCCCAAAAAGAGTCACTCCCTGTTGAGAATACGAATTTGCCTTTTGAACCGTTCTCTGTTGGACAACTGAAAGAAAATTATTTATTTTTCATGTTTCAGGGTCGGAAATACAGAAATAATCATGAAAAGAGAAATAATTAGTAAACTTC
>JAOWAT010340724.1:0-13251 GCA_028571025.1 Longipedia americana | reverse complement strand
GTACTCATTTTTTTTCATTACATCATTTTTTTAAACATCATACTTTTCAGCAAATGGAGAAGGAAATTTCTTACAAGAATGATATTAAGATCTTTCGAAATTATCCCAAAAACTAGCGATCGAAGTATCTCCAAGCTGTACTTAAAGTTCCCCAGAAGTAAGGATCATACAAACCAAACAAAATGGACTATCCCTAATTGGGCAAATGGAAATACAAAGATAATTATCTTACCTATCACATCAATCAAAAAACCGAAAAACCAAAAGCAATCGTATTTTATTTTCATGGAATGAATAGTCACGGAGGAAGTTCGGGTTACTTTGCAAACAAACTTGTTGAAAAAATTGGAGAAATTAATGTTTTTGCATTAGATTTTCTAAATTTTGGGAGATCTGAAAGTCCAGATCGGGGACATATCGAATCTTTTGAGTCCTTAATAGATCAGGCGTAAGGATTCATGAAATTTATTACGGATAAGTTTGAAAATAAACCGAAGGTATTTGTATCTGGGATGAGCTTTGGAGGGTCAATCTGCTTCAAACTTTCACTTAATCCAAAGAATGAAATTGCGGGATGTATTTTTTTAACCCCTGGTCTGAGGTAAAACTACTAGTCATCACCATTTTTGAAGAAAGCTGGTAAATTAATCGGTTACTTGATGCCAAAGACCCAACTAATGTAGCAAACATTCGATAACGCTACTCGATACGATTTATCTGAAATAACTAAAAATGACCCCTACAACTACACTGGAAGAGTTTTGCCGGGTTCAGTAAGAATCATTTTAAATGGAATGGAGGAGATATAAACCCTGTACAATAAGTTTGAAAAACCATACATTCTTTTTCAAGGTGGAGTCGATAAACTAGTGGACGTATTTGCACCTCTCGATTTCGAAGTTTAATGCAAATCAAAGGATAAAACTACATACTACTGCAAGGATATGTGGCATGCTGTGTTTGGAGAACCAGAAATCGACTAAATTAGTGATGTGACTGCAGATTGGGTTAAACAAAGAGTTTGATATTGATTGATTCAATTTTTTTAATTCTTTGATTAAGTTTAAACCGGAGGATGACAGAGTATCTTGGTACTTTGACTATTAGCAGATGGAAAGAAGGAGTAGTTTCGGGTTAAATAATTTTGGTATTTAGATCAATCAAAGAGTCCTCCCATGTCCATTCCTTCTTCCTCTTCTGGTGGGGGTGGTGGAGGGGCTTCCTTCTTGGGTTTGGCAGCTTCTTTCTTCTCTTCCTTTTTAGGAGCCTCTTTTGGGGCGTCTGATGATGAACCAGAGCATCCAACGCCTCCGAAAAATTCGGAAATATTTCTTCCCTTCAAGGACTTTGCAACAGCCTTCACCAATCCGGCTGATGCTTTGACACCGGCTGCGTTTAGAACGTTGTTGATTGAGTCAGCATTCACTTCAGCTCCTTGAGAAGAGAGAACGAATGCAGCGTATGAGACGGCGAGCTGTTCTTTCTAAGCCATTAATCAATTATAAATTAATATTTGTTATTTTCCCAATATTAATAATATTAATGAGGATGAATAAAGGATTTAAATAAGCTTTTTTTGATCAATATCCATATTCCGCAAGTTTATTTCTGATGGCGCTGATTTCCTTTTGATTCTGCTGTTTGCGGGCAGTGTTAGCCTTTTCGATTCTTCTCTTGTGCCAGTTGGCGGCCCTCTATTTACGTTTTTTCTCGAATTAGCTAATGAGAGTTTTGTTGTTCCATCCAACTTGGGAAGAAAGATCTCCCAAAACACAGAATTTCCTGAAGCTGGCAAGTTTGACACACCTGAGGGCATCAGGAATAACCTGTCTCTTCATAGTATCGTAGGGAGCGGGGACTCCTTCGATGACTTTGAGTCGTCCTGCGTTAGTTAGAATAGTACCCATAGCGGCGGCTCCTCTCGCAGTTTTATGGTTGATCATACCCCTGACGGTTCTCCAGAGAATTCTGGATGGTGCTCTGTAGTGAACGAAAGTTCTGCGAGGGTTGGTCAATAATCTTTTTCTCAGGAATTCGTGGAATTTGGTTTTGTTTCTGAAAAGAGATCCTGAGATGTTGATGGCTTCGCATCTAACGACGACAATTTTCTGACCTGAATGAACTATTTTTTACCATTCAGCAATTGCTTAGCGATATAGGAAGCGAGTCTTCCCATCATATGACCTTTTCCGTCGATTACGATAACTTTCTTGAACATCTCCTGTTTGTGGTTTAATTAATATTTAATCAAATATTCAATATAATATTTTTGTTTATCAGAAAAAAACTACTCAGCAGGTATATCATTGCTCTCAAAACTATCTGTTACTGCTTTTTCCCTTGCTAATTGTGTATTTATGGCTGAATTACTTTAGCGTTGCTAAGGTTTGCTTTGTATCCTCATGATTTTTTAGAAGAGGGTTTACACACCAAACTAGATTTTAGTTTTCGAGGAATTTGACAAAGTTTAGGTCATACCTATTACTAGAAACTAAATGCAAGTTGTAAAGTTCAAACTATGTTATCATTCTTGATCTTTAACCAGATTCTTTTGAAGCTTCCGTAGGACTGTCTCGCACTCCATACGATATGCTTAGACTTAGTTAGGTTATTCTGAGCCTTTTTCCTTTCTGTGTATTCTGGTAGGGGAACGCATTCTTGTAATAATGAATGGCCTCCTCGTCATTTTTCATGATTAGCTCATTAACGGAGTCTATGAGTCTTTTAAATTGGGTGATTGTGAATTAGCAAGAAGATTTATCGTCGTGACTGAGTGGAACTTTAAACAGAAAAGAGTCTTCAATGACTATCGGATTCGCAACATATGAGATGACTTCACGATGGGAAACATGGAGTATCATTTTTGATGTGTAGTTTTTTTAGAAGGGCAATTCTGTATAGCTTTTAATAAGGTATTCGACATCCGAGTAGCATTGTCTGATGATATCTATATGAAGTTTTTTCTTCAAAGTGTTTTTTCCTCCAATGATACCCAGGGAAACTTTTCTCTTGAGTTTGCAGAAAATTGTCTGATAGACATCCTCATGAACAGGATATGTGCTTTTTTACATGATTTCATTTATTAGTTCATCTTCATTGGTGAATATTGTTTTACTAGGGAATTTGTAAGTTGTTCCATCGATAATTTTGGAATGTTCCTGCAACTTTATTTTGGTTTTTGATTGCCGAGCGATGATTACCGTGTTGGCGTTTCTGAGCTAAACCACTGAGGATTTGTAGAGTTTATTGAAAGGAACGAACAAATAAGATTTGACCGATTAGCTATTGACATTTTACCTTTAAAGTACCTAGATAGGAATTCTCCGAGATTTTTCAACATCAGTATTCATTTCTTCGAGGGTTTCAACGTGAGTTTTCTGTGAGACACTCCTATGAATACAAGATTTACTTTTGCTACGATTAGACTTGTGTCTGGGAGATCGTAAGTTTTATCCAGATCTAAAACTTTCTTCAATTGATTTGTAGTTCTATCGAAAACACATTGCCCTTGCGTTTTAATTGAGTCTTTGTTTAAATTCTTCAGCTATTTCAAGTTTTTATTGACTTGTTTTGCTTTTTCTTGAGTATGCTAAAGGTGCAGTAGAAGGATTTTCGAAAGGTTTTTAGGTTTTTTATTGACTTCTTGGTTTTTATAGTGATGATTTTCTGCTTTCTGATTCGTGTCTGGACCTCTAGAATTCGGGAAGTTATCCAATGGATTTTAGTCTGATATAACTTTATGATTGTTTTTCTTTTTTTCGATCAAACGTAACTTCCTTAAATTCTTAGAAATTCGAATCGTGAGATCTGCTAACTTAGCTTTTTTAATTGACACGCTTGTGCGAGTCCCAAGTGTAGTCAAGTTTCTTCTGAACTTCGGCTGGTCTTGTTTTCAAAGACTAGCCATCTTTTATGTAAATTTTGTTATCTTTAACTCTGTCAGGTTTTTTAGTTTATGCTATATGTTTTTAGTATGATGGGTTTCCTTTTTCCAAGGAGGAAGAGTTCGAGTCAATGTTTTGATCCAAAAATCTATTTGAGGAGTCCAAATATTATTTTTGGTCGAAAGTAATGCTGTCAGCTTATCTTTTTCTCATTATGGACTCCATGTGAATTTAATTCATAATTCTTTCTTTTCTTTAACTTGATGACAAGCTTTGCTGGTTTTTAGAATTGTACTCCATGTTTGCATACCTTCTTTACCATTCCTGCATTCCTCCGACTGAGTCTGATTTAGATTAGTATCTGCTTTTTCCACTTTGATATGCATAGTTGTACAGAGGTTTCATGGTATCAATATTTCTGTCGATTTTCATATTGCTGAGGGTGATATCATTGAGTTTTTCCTTCAGATTTTGATATATTTTTTAGTTTCTACTCAGCAACTCATCCAACCTCGACATTGCTGCACGATTTTATTTGTATTATCTCGGTGGGCTAACGTTTATCTCAATTTGCCTGGAGGACGAATTCATAAGTTTAATATACAGTTATATTCAAATTTTTAATATTTTTTGGTTATCTATCGGGAAATTTTAGTGAATCAATTATTCGATAGAAATCATAGTTTAGTCTAGTCAATCTTGTCTTTAAAAAGCTCTGCAAACTTTCCAAGCTTAGGTTTGATGACTGCCCTGCAGTAACCTTGATTTGGGTTTTGATTGTAATAGTTTTGATGGTCAACTTCAGCAACATAGAAGGTTTATAGTTAGAGAACCTCGGTTACCACCTTGTCGTGATATATTTTTTCCTGATTCACCTATTCAATAGATTTGAGGGCGTCTTTCTTTTAATCTTAGGTTTTGTACAGTATGATTGATCGATACTGAGTTCCAGCATCGTTTCCCTGCCGATTCAGCGTTGTTGGGTCGTGGATTCTCAAAAACACGTCAATTAGCGCTAAATAATTGCAATAACTACTTTTATAAGTAATGGTCATTGGACTGTACGTGATCTCTACAACCTCTGCGTGGCCAGATTGCCCGGAGCATACACTCTTATAGGTTGGATTTTTGGCTGGACCTCCGGCATAGCCTGAACGAACTGTTTGAACCCCCTTTATCCTTTGAAATATTGCTTCAATGCACCAAAAGCATCCTCCTCCAAGAACTGCGGTCTTCATATTTTTTTAATCGATTTAATTGAATGTTGTATTTTGTTTTGTATTACTAGCTCCCATTTTTTTAAGATAATTATAATTTCTGTTCACATTATTACTCATTTTCTGACCATTTTATTCTAATCATAGTAAAGTCGTAACCGAAAGTATTCTAGAAAGACAAAGTAATCAATTGAAACTTTTGCCGATGGGTTCTTAATCATCACTTAAATCAAACAAATTTTTGCTAAGAACTACGTTTTTCGCTTTTATCCTAGCTAACTATTTATCCTTGGCTTGGAGCTTTCTCTGCATCATTCGTACACTAACATGACTGGAATCTATTTAATTTCTCATTTTAGTCATGATTTTATTCGCATTTGAAAGGCTTTCCTCCAAAAATTAGTTCTTCTTTCGTATACAATTAAGCTACTTCTTTGAATACACATCGTCCATGTCAAAACTTTGAACATCACTTCCTTCAGGATTGTTAAGACCAGTCAGAAGGTAAAAAGTTCCTGATGAGCTTTATAAGGTTGATGGCTCTTCGACGATATTTGCAGAGCATTGAAAACTGTTCTATTTGTACTTGAGAATAGTGGTTTCTTCTAGGTTTTCCTTTACTTTTTGTTTTAGATAGTTATTTTCCTAAATTACTCGTTCTTGCTCTTGTTTTAATTTTTTCAATTAAAGCTTGAGTCTAGCATTTTCCTGGGCCATTGTGATCAGACGGCCCTAATTAGTGGCTTCTATGGCTTTACCCAGATCGGTTTATGGCTTTCCGTCTTTTGTTTTCGGTGAGACATATCTGAGGCAGCCTTCATTATTTTGTCTATTCCATCGAGGACTTCCGGATTCTAAACGCGCTGTTTGACAGCATTCAGTTTTTCTGCTGAGAAACTTTGGAACATGGCGTGAAGACATTGCAGGTGACCTGCTTTACTATTTATTTGGAAGAGTGAATAAAGTTATTATTTTATGAGAAAACAGTTAATACGGTGAAAAGCTACAAAAAGAAAAAACCCAATATTATAATAATAATTTGGTTTGTTGATGCGACCTCTCACCGACGAGTAGACCAAGGTTCTCTTTACAAAACTTTACGAGTATATTGGATAAGGACTGGAATACCTTATTAATAATAACAGCCAGCCTTCTGTCTTTAGACTGATTAAAAACAGAGTTTTCTACATGAGTTCGGCATTATGTAATCTTTCGTCAAATGTTCCAAAGGAAGAGCTACTTTGTTCAGGCATATACTTTGGTAAGTTCACAAAAGGAGGAAAGTTTAGACTAGCTATATCATGTTTGGACTACTTGGCGAAGTTCTGTAGACACAAAATATGGCTCAAAAGCACGGGAGAAATGCCATTTTTGTACGGGAACCACGTGATAAAAGCTCATATCGCAAGGATGACGGAAAATATTCCGCAATATGGCCCAGTTTGTATTTTCAACCTGAACGATTTGCCTTTGGGATTTGGCGTTGCAGCTCGAGGAACACTACAGACAAAAGACTTATAGCCAACTGCAGTGGTAATATTTAACCAGGCTGACAATGGAGAATATCTCAGAACATAGGATGAGTGAATGCTTCAAAATATTCGGAAAGAAATGGTACGATATTTATGAGTTTTTCATAGATTTTTTGTTTGAAAACAGTTATTTCGAATAACATTTTTTTATTCCCTCTATAATATAAAAAAAACTTACATATTTTTTAGTTGCAGTTTACATGAAACGACCTCCATCATCCAGCAATCGAAAGGATATCTATAAAATAGCCTAACAAATGCATAGTGATAATGACAACTTCAATAAGTATGATGAGTAAGTTGGAAACATAATTAATGCATACTGTAAAGTCTAGGATATTAGGAGACCATAGCATAGAAAATCTGAAAAAATATCTGAAGATAAGCGTTTGTCACTATAAATGAGAGGCTAGTCTGACAAGAAAACTAAAAATGTATCGGTAGGGTCTTAGTATTCGAAAAAAGTTAAACAAACTTTGAAAGAAATTAATGATAATCGAAACAAATAAAAGAATCTGATCAAGGCAAGAGTTTAGTGCCCACAGTTTAAGATATAAAATCACCATAATCAAATTTCCCAGTAGTAATAGAGTTTGAGACAGACATCGGCAAAGAAAATTTATAAAACATTTGAACTTTTGGTTACAAGGGCACAGAAATATACCATAAGACATTTTAAAATGCATCAACAATAGCAATAACAATATGAAAGTAACTTAGTAGCATATTGGAAATTATCCCGATGCTTTTCGGCATGGAGAAATGAAACTTTGTTGGGAAGGATAGAGAGATAAAGAAAAAAACGGATCGATAGATAAAAACATCAGAAGGATCTTGAGACTGTTCAGGCTTTTAGATAGTACATGCTGATGAAAAAGCATCTGATTGTTTGGAAGAGATTTGTCAAGAGATCGAAGAAACGCAGGTAGCAGTAGGAGGAGGACAGAAGGAGAGCAATTTAGGAAATTGTTCGGTAGGATTCGTCGGCCAGGAGATAGTCTACTACAGATCATTAGCAAAACAGAAAAGGTGGTGTTTAAAGAGAAAACCATTAGTTGCAAAATAAATTGAGGGGATTTCTTGATGGGTTGAAGGAAAAAATTTAGGACAAAAGACTTAAGACTATCAAATAGCATACCGAATAGTCATAAATTAAAAAAACATAGATGCACTCTCCTGAGGTGTCTTAGATTCCAGAAATGAGAGAAAGTGAAGACGAAAAAAATGCTGACCGTCCCTAAGAAGAGGAATAACAAGGTTTTAGGGATCAAAATGATGAAAATGTGGATAGATTCAACTAAAATTATTAGTAGCCATTCTCCAAAAAACCCTTGACTAATGAGCAACTCTAGCAGCGAAGGAAATAGCTCGCTCATAGAGCAAAGGTCAGAAAATAAACGTTGGAGAGAAAAAGAAGGGAAAGAGAAGCAGAAAGCCAAAAGAACTAAAACTAGAGGAAGTAGATCGAAAAACAAATTTAGCTGGAACAGAAGAAGGTTAAACAACAACAATACAGAGAATTTATGAGGAAAAAACAAGAACAGGAGTAGTGGGAAAGAAAATAGAAGGAGTTGATGGAAAGAGCTGTTTAATTTTCTCGATTAAGAGTTATGGTACGTTCTTTTTTGTAATTTAGAAATATTTTGGATTGCAACCCTGGAAAAAAGTGAAGTAGTACACGAAAGAAAAAGTTTCAAAATTGCTAAAAAAGGTTAATTTAGCGGTATTGAGGATAAATTTCTCATTCATTTGCTAAAAAATTTAGTAAAAGGGAAATAAAGCACTTTAGGAGAAATATACTAAAATGAGAATTGTTTTTGCAAAGAAAATAAAGAAAAAATGCGTTGAAAGGCTGAAGCAAAATAAAGACTAACAACTATAGTACAAGGAATAGCTACTAATTAGACATGAAGTACATTCTATGAGAGTAATAATATTTCAAAGACTTAGATTCATTTTAAATAGTGGGTGAGATTGAAACCAACACTAACACTCGAGAACATGTAGTACCTGAGACCCAGAATAAAACGGGCTGATCAATTTAGAAAGCTTAGTCTATTAGCAAAATCGTTAATGACTTTAAAAAAGTATAAAGACGAGGAAAAAAGAAACAAAAACATTGAGCAGCACAAGAATAAGATGAAATAGAAACTGAAGGATTGGGTTAGTGATATTGATCTTGACATAGAGCAATTCCTATGAAGCTTTTATTTATATTAGTCTTGCTAATTCTTTGAAATCCTTGAGTGGCAATAAAATAATTAGGGATTTATACAGTAAATGTAATCACAGATATCAACTCCAGCTCGAAATCGAAAAGCTGACGATGAGTTGCTTTATTCGGAGGAACTGGCACGAAACCAAAAAATCATAAACAGGAAGCAGTTGTAGAAAAGAATTCAAGGACTACGGTAGTAATAGTACATCAAAATATGCAACAATCTAACATTGCAAAATAAGCGACTAAAAAACTAGGTTAAACTGTTGCATTAGAAGGTTTAGCAATTACTGACTAGTAAAAAGGTTCCAAAGGGCGATAGAAACCCTCAGATAGAGCAGGAGATATTGAAGACAAAGAGAGAGCTGGATCTCAAGTATGAAAGCATGAACTATCTGAAAGAGGAAATAAGAAGGAAAAATAAGATTAATATGGCTGAAGACTATCTTGTCCAGCAAAAAGGATTTTAAAATTCTTTGCACTCCACAGAAAGATAAATTTCTCAGCTTGAAAAGGAGAAAAAGAAATTAGCTCGGCTGATCAGGATGAACGAGACTGATCTGGATTAATACAATCCTGGAAGCAACACGGACGCACTTGTTAAAATTGAATCTATGAAACTCTAGAATAAAGACTTGAAACAGTAAATTGCTGAACTGAACAACATTCTCAGGAAAAGGGATAAGGACTCCTAAGATACCATGAGCAGATACTACAATCTTAAGAAAACGGAAGAAAGGTATGTAAAAAGCGTATTTGAAAACCGAAACAAAAAAGTTCCCAGGACACTATAATAGCTAAAATACGGGGATGTGAGCGAAATGACAATTCTTGAAAAAGAAGTTTAGGAGTTAAAAAAGCGGAAAAAGTAAATTTAGAAAGATTTGATCAATGACAAGATTCACAAAGAGGCAAAAAAGTTAAAGTTAGACAAGTAAATTAGATAGAATCTTGAGTATCACAAAGATCTGTTCAAAAGGAGAGTAAAAGCGTTAAATCAGCTTAATTTGTACGAAAAGAAGTAAAGAGACTACCAATACTATCTCAGTGAAAGGGCAAATAAAGAAGAAATTCAAGTCACTGAAGTGTCAGTGCAAACATAAAAATTCTATTAAAAGGAATTCAGAAAAGAGGGGATTGGAAATGTAACTGGACCTATTTTCAACGATGGAAAAAGTGTAGACTATAAGAGTCAGGCTCATGTAAAATCTGTCACTGTTTTCTTCACAAAGGCTTTCATCGTTTTCGTGAGGTTTCACTATGAAGCTCCCGGAAGAAGGAGGCACTAGTCATAACTTCCTTTCTAGTCTTTAATTCTTAAGAAATTCGAGTCCAAAAAGATGGTGGCTCGGAGCAACGGGCACCTGATAAATATGAAAGTATTTATAACCGACAAAAAGGTTACAAAGATAGATTTTAAATGGTCGGATGGATAAACTTCCTCATAAGGATGGGATGCTGACAATACAACCAAATATTTGTTCGATATTGGTGAGGGATAAAGACCGGTAGCCATGTTCGGATCAGTGAGTTATTAGGGAAAGAACATGTACGCCCTAGAATCGTTGGGTTGCTAAATATATGAGCCTTAAGAATAATGAGACATTAATGGGAGTGATGAGACAGAATGATATGATTTTCTCTTATTTATTTCTGCTTTTATCAGTAGGAAGTACAAGTTTTTTTATAATATTTGACCAAAAAATTTCAACATTCTAGTAAAAAAAAGAAATGTAATCGGCCCAAGCATCTCAATTCTCCTAACATTCTCAAGCATTCAAATCCTTGATAGAAGCAATCACAACCTACTAGCCACCCCAGCTTAAGCTGTACTTTTCCAATTAATAAAAAAAGATAAAGTAAAAAAAAGACTAGTTCCATTCTCAATATGAAAATATTGCTTAGATGCTGAATACAACTAAGGAAGCTAAGGGAAAAGTGGCTTTACATTTTGCATGCGCGAGAGGAGATGTTGGTATAGTGCAGCATATGATTGAGCAGTTAAAAGCGGACTATAACATTAAAGACAAGGAAGGCAACAATATGTTTTTTACTGCTGTTGAGCATGGAAATCTATAACTGGTGAGATATTTTGTAGAGGAGCACAGATTTTCCGTTAATGCTGTTAAAGATGGGGAAATATCTCCGATGCACATTGCTGCAAACTCCAATGATGTGAAAATGATAGAGTACTTGCATTAAAAAAAAGCGGATCTGTAGAAGGTGAGTATCCACGCCAAACCAATAAATTGGGCAGTTGGCAACTGCAATGTTGAGGCAACGTGCAAATTGTTAGAGTTGGGAGCAAATCCAGACGGGGACTTGACATCGAGTATTCCTCCTCCAATAATTTTGGCGATAGATTTCAATTCATAGAAAATCTATAATGCTCTGATTGCCCATAAATGTTCTTTGGATGTTGTCGATCCAGATGGCTATACTCTTTTGCATTTGGCTGCCTAGAAGGGGGAACTAAATGTCGTCAAAGATTTAATTGAAAGAGGGCATGATAAGTGTATCAACAAATAGGTTCACGGAAAAACTCCGCTCTATCTCGCGTTTTAAAAGAATAAGTGGGAAGTTGTTACCTATCTTAGGGATCACACTCATGCTGCAGATCAAATTCAGGAAAAAGTTGAGAAAGAAAAGGCTAAAATGGAAAACAACCCCGAAAACAAGAATGCTGAAGTGACTTAAGAAGCTAAAAAACAAGCTGAATAGCTCAAGAATTAGGGGAATAAATGGTATGAAATCAAAAATTACGAGTAGGCTCTCATTAGATATAGCAAGGCGCATTAACTCGATCCAACTAATGTATTATATTGACTAACTCCAGGAAATCATAGATAGAAACATGGCGGCGTGCTATTTAGGACTGCAAAAGTACCAGGAAGCACTTGAAAGTTGCCAAAGAGCCAAGAAAAATAACTAAAAAAATGTTAAAACTTTGTACAGAGAAGCTCAAGCTTACATTGGATTGAAAAATTATATTTAGGGTTCTAGCAGTCTTTGGGAGTGTATCGCTTTGGAACCCAAAAATAAATTTTTCATGGCGGAGTTCCAAAAATATGTTAAAATTGCCAAGTAAGAGCATAATAAATGAAAAAAGATACTGTAACTCTGCGGTGATTTGTTTGTTGCATATAAAAACTGGAGAACATACTTATTTTGATCAACCTTATACCAAAAACACTATTGAATTCTGAAACAACTAAATGGTTTGGTGTTTTTTTGTTGAGTAAAGAAATTCCGTTTACACTAACTTTACTATCTTTACAGCAACAAAGTTCCGATAGTGCAAAGCAAAAGTTCATAGAAAAGATAGCTAGACTTCAAGCAGTTCTGACTTGAAACAAGATGAGCATTAAAATAATGACGATTCCTATAATGGAATTATTTATTTATAAATTTACTCTTTTTAAATCGAACATTTATAGATTCTCTTTTTTTTCGCACTTTAGGGCGTTCATTTTTCGTTCATAATCTGCGATCAGCATTTATTGGCTGTTGATTGAAAATTCTAGGCGATTTTGATTGACGAGATAACTCTCTGACTTAAAAAAATACTTATGTATTTGGATTGAAAAAAATGCTATGTATAAAAGTTAGAATAAGAATAAGCAATGCTATCAATGAGTGTATGGTATTGACCGAGGAATAACGACAATCCAGACCTTGGGCGTGAAAACCTGCAATAAGTTTTGAAAAACAGGCAATCAAAATTAATCAGAATAAGCGTATAAAAAATAAAACTTTCTTGTTTATAATAATGAATAAATATCGGAATATCAATAAAGTATCATGAGGAGAATTGAGCTTCATAATGATATACATTCCCTTTCCAGAGATAACTCCATGAAAAAAGAGGATAAAACGCCACTGAAGAAACCGGTGACCAAATCCCCGACCAAAAAAAAATAAATTCAAAACATTAAAAACAAGCAAAGGTAGTCTATCTTCAATGACAAAACCGTTGATCTGAGGAATCACCTGCCAAAAGTTAACAATAGAGGCAGTAACAAAAATTACCGAAGACAAATCCCGAATCTCAGTCCTTACAAAAAACCCAGTAAACATTTATCATCAAGCTATTCCAAATCCAAATCCAAAGAGAAAGACAAACCGAAAATTAAAGTTATAAAACCCAAAGAGACATAACAAAGAAGAAAAGTCAGATAAGAATAGAAAAATAAGAACTAATTGATTATCGAGGGTACAGTGGATGAGATGAGGTACAAGTTTGCCATAAAGATTGACAAAAATTAAAATGAAACGGAGATTTAATCACCGTTCAATAACAATCTAGCCTCTATTAGGGATATGTAGTCTACTGCAAAGAAGCTAATGAGAGATGGGAAGCTGGCGTAGGCTAAGTCCATTCTGGACGAAGTTGGGAGATC
>JAOWAT010340613.1:0-13253 GCA_028571025.1 Longipedia americana | reverse complement strand
TAAATAGATGGCCAGACAGATTTAGAATTGCATTAAAAAGTGAAAGAGTCTCCATCTATTGGATTCATGTAATTTGGGTGGTCTGCAGAAAAAATTGACTGAATAGTCTGACAGTGTGATCGCATGACGATAAGGGTTAAAACACCTTTAACCCTGATCATCATGCGCTAGTAAGGTTAGATAAACCATCGCATGACGATAAGGGTTAAATTTTGTAAATGGCAGTTTTTGCATTTTTGGAGCTCAGTTTTAGAAAAAAATTCTCAGTTTTGAGAAAATTATCTCAGTTTTATTTCAAATTTCCTTAGTTTTTAAAAAAGTTGGAATGAAAATCAATATTTTTTTTTGAAAATTAATAAAGATCTTTTCAAAAATCACTGTAGTGTGGCCAAAAAAGTCCGTTTATGTTGATTTTTTTTGCCAAAATGAGAAAATTTTGACGCCTATAAATTTCGTAATTTTGCGATTTTTTTCTCAGTTTCGCGAAAATTTTTGGCTCAGTTTTGTGAAAAAATTTACCAAAAAAAGCCTGGGATTATAATCCCCATTAAATCGATTTGTCCATTTCTGAGGCTGTCCATGTCTAAGCTTACCTTTCAGTTTAAGATCTACTTTATCCTTGATCTGCGTCATGACCGAGTAGACCATTCTCTTCGGCGGCGGCTGATTCCTCTGGAGCCATCCTCCACAAGCGAATTGGTAGAAGCTGTGACACGGGTCCACGTTGGGGTTGATGTTTAAAAGGATTTGTCTGGAGAGCTTATTGCATTCGGGAGTGACGCACACCTTCTTGGAGATGATCTTCTTGGGAGGGGAGGAAGGGTGGTCTCCGTGGAGGTGCGATTGGCTGCTGGGGGTGTCTCCTCCTCCTCCTCCTCCTCCAAGGTGGTTGGGGTTGTAAGGGGTTTGGGGGCCACTCGAGGAGGAAGATGAACGACCGTCTGACAGGAACGTTACCTGGAATGGAGGGAGAAAATGGTTTGAAAATTTTACCAATTGTCTATACATGCAGAATAGCAAACGACCAATCTTCATCAAAAAGTGATACCTGTTATTTTGAATACGTAATTTCTTTTGAATTCTACCTTGAAGGCTTCAGACACCCTTTTAAAACGTTAAAATATTTAATTTCATTCATTTCATTTCATGATAAAAATTTAAGTAGAAGATTTTATATCACTTCAATCTTTTATCTGAGAGTTGGGTAATATTTCTTTTTCAATGAATACAGGATCAGAAAGTTCAGCTCAATAATCTAATAATCTAAAAATAGATCAGATATCAATAACCATTCAGAATTTTAGTAGAAAAAAGCCTTATATTGAAATATAGTAGATTCATTTTTGCCATGGCCCATCACAATATCAGAAACTTTCATCGAAGTTCTATCCTTGGGTCAAGTAATTAAGCTAATCTTCATCCATTTCTCTAAATCAAACAGACAGGGAGAAACTTCTTTCTCTCTCAACCATCTCATCAGATCATTTATGAAGTAACCATTCTATTGGGTGACAGTTTTTATAGTAGTATTTTAGGCAGTCTCACAAAAGTGATCATTAAATTTGCTCACAGCATAGTCATTAGCTAATAGTCATGTCCAGAAATTGTATTAATTTGATTCAAAATACTTTGACAATTCTTCAAATTCACATATTTTCACTTTTTACTTATGAATTTTTACAAAAATTAATAGCAATATCTTCAAGAGTTGAGCAATGACAGTTTTAATAGTTATTCCTTTCTGTCATGAGAAGGTGGCCAATAGCACGTTCCTCTTCTTGCGATCGGATGAGCATATCCTCGCAGAAATCCATTAATGTTACTGGACTGAAATTTGGAGGTGTATTCCTAAGCCCATTTTGAATGGCATGTAGATATCTCATTTGAAAGTTTTGAACTTTCAATGCTGATTTATTCTAGAGAGAGGAACAGGCTTACATTCCAATGTCAAAATAAACTTCAGACAATTTAATTGATCTCAAAAACTAATTTCTTGCTGTATTTTAAAAATTAAATGAGCATTTTTCTATTTGAAATATTTCAAAAATGTTTCATCAATTTTACAAGTGTTTTTTAATCCCATGTTGTTTCTATTCATCTCACTTTTATGTCAGATATTAAAGAGGTAAAATCCTCGTCAAAGAATCTGAAGGATACTTTACTTGAGCTAAACATATAATTACCTCTATATCCTCAATGAGACGAAAGAATTAAAATATCATTTTTTATTTATATTACCCGAGTAAAATATTCTTCAAATATTTTGACGAAGGTTTCGCGTAAAAGAAATAAAGAAAATGTCTGTTTTACTTGCTATTTCATTTTCAAGTTCTACCTCAGTTCAAGTTCTCCTCTTGTTTTCTCTTGGTAGCAGCATGATTGAGGGAGAGAAAAAATATTCCTCATTTTCATGGCAAAACTTTTGCATCATCATTATCATTTTACCTGACAAAACTTTTTTGCAAGGCTATTGGGATAACTCAACTTGCCCAGCTGGAAGTTTGGCTAATTGAAATAAATAAGACAGAGAGCAGCAAAGTTTTTCTGGGAAATAAGATTATGCTACATTACTAAATTGAAGAAAATTCTCACACCCAAATATTTTTTAGAATGGCAAAGATTTGAAAAAATCAAAAATCATTTTATGAGGCTGCTTAAAAATAAATCGAATTTCATGGTTCAAGCCTAAGTATAAGCTAAGCTGTGATCGTTATTGAAAATACTTAATATGATAGTCTATCTGTCAATAAGTACATTGTATTTGTACTGTCAAATGATTAAAATCAATATAGTGAGTTTGAAATCTTAACCCTATTAAACCCAGGTGGAAAAAATTACGTAAAGGCCCAGGTCAGGCTGTTTTCAGCCTGCTCTGTCATTTGGCCAATTTTTATGGTACAGTGGATTTTTAATATGTTTTGGAAAGGATTTTTCATGCCTATCAACTTCTTTCTTATGAACTTACATCTTAGGATCCCTCCTTGGACCTCCTTGGACCTGAAAAATGGCCATGAAAATGATGTGGAAAGGATTGTCCTTCTATTGATAACAATTTTATATAACAATAAAACCATATTAGGATACTTTGCACCCACTCCCCCAAGCAAATAGCTTGACATAATAAAAAGATTTTTCAATATGATTTGGTAGGGATATAAATGTGAATTTACAAAGTGACTTTGAAAAAATCTATTTCCACAATTCCCTGAAAAATCTAAAAAAATTGTAGGGCAGGCTGTTTTCAGCCTGACTTGGGCCTAATAGGGTTAATAATTCAAAGAGAAAGTACAGCATAGGACCCTCCAAGAATAAGGAAAATATTTCAATGTTGTTGATTTCCTTCCTAATGGTAAAATCTTTGCCCAACCTTTTTTATTTGCTGGATCCTTCACAGATCATTTCCTTCAGGATTTCATATTTTTCTTCTTCCTCTTCTTCTTTCATCATCTTTTCCTCCTTGTCTATTTAGTTAAGTGCCCATTTTACAATCATCTACTTTTCAATATGTTACCCACTTTTATCTTCAACCACGAAACTATGTTGAATGTCCAAAAGCAAAAGTCATAGCAATTCACCTTCTTTTAATATACAAGTACAGAAGCCGTGCATTCCTCGCTGCTGTTCAAAGTCAAGGAATGTTTAAACAATGAATGCATAAGATTTGTCTTGCATTATCATCATCATTCACTGCGCAAAGTATGCATTCTATGCAACAGAGCTTTTTAACAAGTTTTTGTACCGTATGACGGGGTAAACACGCATGTTTGTGAGTAATCAAACATTTACCTTTTCCAAATTACCATAAAAACTACAATTAATTTGTATAGATATGATCTCAGTCACTAAAAAACATTCTTTTACATTTTACAAGGGTGCTCATTTTACCCCGCAATGAGCGTTTTACCTCGTCATACGGTAATTTTGGGATTTTGAATTTTGTGAAAAAGTGGTCAAAATAGCATCGGAAGTTTTTTGCCCTCTCATCATTTTTGAACCCATTTTTGGGAACTAAAAATGCACAAGTTTTTTCATTTGACTGAATTTCTAGTAATTTTCATCAATGTCATTCGTTCAGCCCTGCAATGTCTTCTCAATAATTTTTCAATATCTGTTCCCATTTTCTTTGGACACCTTTGATCCAACACATTGAAAAGAAAAGCAAATTGCATGAAAAATAAAAAAAGAGAGAGAAAGAACCACTAAACAAAGTCAGAGTAGGGCTCTGACTATTTTATCTAGTGAAATCTTAAAAATGACCGGGGGCTCTGAATTATTCATTAAAACTGCGTATTTGAACAAACAAGCACGGAATCTGTGCACCCACCGCCCTTTGATTGATTGAACCTTTCCAATTCTCTCAAGTTTTCCAATGTTTGAGATTTTTTTACCTCTTGCCAAATTTTCAAAAATGTCATAATTTTCTGTCATTTTTACTATTTCAAAAATTCTCAACTTCCTTGTTACCTGCTTCAAAGAATTTAAAGCAGGTCAAAGAGCCACTATTTTTTCTTTTTCTTTTTTTTGTGGCATTTAGACTACATTGAAAGACATCATTGGTCTTCCGATTGATGACCGACACCAAAGCATCTCTTCAGCGAGCGACCGAAGCATCTTTTCTGCAAGCGACCAAAGAATCTCTTTGGCTTAAACCATTTAACATCTATCTTCCGGATGGTGAGGACGTTCGCTGAAGCATGTCTTTGACAGAGATCGTGTAGCATCACATATCTTTGTCGAATTCAAAGTTGTTTTCATGAGGACAAGAAAAAAAGAAGAAGAATAGTGACGCCTTGACACCGCTCCTTCGTAGAATGGCGGTGTAAAAATTGCATTACTCACTGAACATGAAAGATTTTAAATTAAACAGATGTAAATTCATCAATAAATACATATTGACTCTTTGAGTTCTAAATCTGATCTCACTTGTAGCGTAATTCAAAAATGACAATGTGGAAATTCTGCAAAATTGGTTGGCTGCATTTATTCATCCTTAACCATAGCGGAGTTTCTTTGTATAAAACTCTGCTATGATTAGACCAAAGAATCCAGCCAACCAAATTTTCTGAATATCCATATTGTCATTTTTGAATTACACTAAAAATATGTGATCAGATTTGGGTAAAACATCAGTTAAGTAGTGATTGTACAAATGGCCAAATTGCCTTTTAATATTCTTGACTTTATGGAGAATTTGTGAAAATACAGTACATCCTGTTTAGTAATGTAACAATTTTTGTATTTAAGAATTATAATATTATACTTTGACTTGCATTGTACCTGAATATTAAAATAGTTCATAAATATTTTATTATGTGGCTTTAAAACTATTAGTCATGTCTCAAAAAAGAAAAACACTAAATTACATGTCTGAAGTTAAATCACCGATTTATTTTTAATATTTCTTTGACATGTCATTGTGTTTTATTCATTTTGTCAATATGTCACTGTGATTGATTGTAACTTATCTTTAGAAACTCTTTTTACTATTTTGCAAAAAAAATTATCAAACGGAATTAAAGTACTGTTTTGCTTTGGCGGAGTCTTCTCTTATTCCTATGAGAGAAAATTGATATCAGACGAAAGTAAAAAAGCACTTTTGACAAAATTATCAAAGTTTTGATTATTATGATTTATAATTAAAAGTCTTTTAAAGAATAACAAGATTAAGGAAATAAAAACGTCCTAGCTACTTCTGATATAGTTTATTACGTCACTGAAAGAGCAGTGATGTGAAAGTGGGAAACACATTGAAAATTGTTCCTAATTTGAGGGTTTTCATTGAGGGGCTCCACCCCTCAATGAAATGTGTTTCCCACTTGACAGAGCTGCTCTTGAAGGGGGTAAGTAACTTTCCTTTTCATGTGTAGATGGCAGCACAGTCACACAGACAAAAAGAATTTTTTATAGAAACAACACATTCAATGTTTTACAACTTTTTTACATGGAATTCTTTCATTATGCTAAAATTTGGAAAAGTTGTCGTCCTCTTAACTAAAATTAAAGAATCTATTTGAGGCAAGAATTTCATTACTTTTGACTAAATGTGTTACTTCTTCTAGCTTAATTCAAGCTAGGTATCATAAGGATATCCCTATTGCTTAGTAGATGGAAACTGTAAGATTACTGGAGGTAGTTCTTTGGTCTTACTTGATTATTCATTATTTCTAACGTTGAAATTTCACAAAAGTTAGAATTTTTGAATTAATCTTTGAAACTACAAGATCAGACACAGTGATCAGACACTGTGCATGCTCTGATAATTGTTTCATTTCCATCATTACTTTTTCCTTTCATGGTGTGACGGGAAAAAATTTTCCCGTCATACCATGATGGGAAAAATAATTTTTCCTGGGCTTCGATTAATAATAAATACACGTCCTTGGAAAGTGGTCATGAAAAGGAAATGTATCTATTGCAAAACAGCAGCTCTTTGTCTGCAATAACTCCTACTTTGATCAATTTACTTTACCTGAGTTTATCATGAACATTTGAAAGGACTAAGTCAGGCATATCTTGCGAAATTGTTGCTTTGATTTGTAATTTTATTTGCAAGAGATATTTTGAAATTGTAATGAATGTTTCAAATATTAATTTGAACTAATACTTCTCCGTCCACTTGAAATGGGATGAGCTCAACCAATAACAAATTTATTCCTGGTTCAGCCAGTTTTATGGGGACAGAGTAGTGCTCTTTTCTTTTCAATGAAAAAAATTGAAATTGATCAATTTTATTGTTTCGTGTAACTAGGCCATTTTATTTCGTCATAATTCTTTTTTCTTATTTTTGTTTTTACTCGTACTTGGAAAACAAGCTAGATTGTGAATCAGACATTCAATTGCAAAAATACTAAATAATTGATTAACAAATTGCAACTGCAAAGCAATGGCTTCGTCTGACAACACTCCAACAGCAACTGTCTCTTCCAACATGGATACGGTTCTCACCCTGAAAAATGTCTCTGTGACATTCAATTCTCTACAAAGGGTAAATAACTCTATCGAAACTTTACTGGCAATTTCAAATTGACAGGCAATTTCAAACTGACCGACAATTTCAAATTGTCTGTCAATTTTCCATATCATTATCAGGATGCACTTCCCGAATTGAAAAATAATTTTTCTGGCGATTCCGTTATTTATCAAAAATGTGCTGCTCAATTTCAAATTGCCGGCAATAATTTTGAAAGAGTTATTCACCCGTAAGTCATGGAGTGGCCAATGGGATAAAATCACAACTCTGTCCATTTCTAATTGTGATATTAAATCAGCAGATTTGTTCCAAATACTGTCGAAATGCAGTAATCTTAGAAGATTAAATCTTACAAACGTAAGAGATGTTATGATGTCTGGAACACTCCTCAAAGAAGCTGATGAACGACAGAAATTGAAATTTGTTCTTGGAAATGTTTATGAAGTTAATTTGTCTGCAAATCAATATCTATCAGATGCTCTTTTAAACAGGTGGGGGCCGGGGACAAAACTTTGAAATAAATCCAAATATTCAAATGTACCATTTCATCTGGTTAAACATGGCAAAAACTGATTTGTGTTGTGATCTGTTTTGCTATGTTCAGATAGAAGAACTAAAATTTCATTCCAAAATAATCTGTTTAGAATATGCATAAACTCTGAATTTATGTTATTTTGATAATTAAAAGATATGCTAATTAATCAATGGATTTATAGGTACTGGTACACTAAAACTTGATTGAATTTATTCATTTTACTTAAACTTTAAGTAAAATGGAAAAATGCAATCAAGTTTTAGTACGAAGTACCTACAAATAGATTTTAAGTTAAAGTTTTGTCACCAATTCTACAGGATTCTGGAAACACTCCCAAATATCACTGATATCATTTTGGATGAGCATAAATTTGCAAACATCCCTGTAATTGGAAGCATAAAAGGTGGACAACCATCTCAGTCTTTACTTACAACAAAAAATCTGATTGAAATAATTAGAGAAAGGGCTCAAAATATCAAGAGATTGAGCTTTTATGGTTCATCGATTGACGGTCAATCAATTCAGGATATCTCCAGAATTAAGGTGCAACAACGGACTTTTGAAAATAAAAATTTGTACTTTTTTTAGAAAGTAGGATTTTAATTTTTCTGGTAATGCTAGTCCTTGGTTCATGTTAATGTAGTAATTTTGTTCAAAATGCAATTCTTTAATGTCCGGATAAGAAATTATTAAATTATTCTTTTTGGCACTGAAAGATTGGTTTCAGTTACAACATAATTAAAGTTTACAAGTTTCCCAATCAAAAAAATTAAAAATATATAATTTCAAAAGTGCATTGGTGCACCTCAATTAAGCATCTTGAACTTGTGTCAGTGAATCTGGGTAGATGCTCATTGATGACCCAAGAGGGTGTGGTTGAATTGCTGAAGAATCAGTGCAAGTTACAATCATTGTGCTTGGATTATTGCAATAAAGTCTTTGTGGACTTTCCGATTAAGGGTGTGGTCCATTATTTGAGCAACTTTTTTGCATGAACTTTCAAAATTTTAAAAGATTTTTGTAATGCAAATTTTTACCTGAACTTTCAAAGTTTTAAAGATTTTGTAATGAAAATTCTTACGGTAAGATATCCTTTACATTGATATTTAACTAAATAATAAACATCATTGTAGATTGAGTAAAAAATTTTTGATTAAAAGATTCAGTATGGTGAAATTTTTGCATTAAAATATAGTGTACCAAACCCTCCAGTTCATGAAATATTCTCTTTGATGTCCTCCATAAGAGAACTTTCAATTTGCGGCATTTCCCTGCCGAAAGATCTGAAAAACTTCGACAAATCTTTGGCTCAATTGGGTAAAATTGAAAGTTTGGATTTGTCTGAGGCTGATGTGTCTGGAAGTGATGTTTCAAAAGGACTTGTGGCACATGTTTCGCCTCAAAAACTGGTCCGTCTGCGAATGGTTAATTTTATTATGATATCAGAAGATTTGAATTCCTTGTTCAGGAAATTTACGAATTTAACTACATTGGATATTAGTTATTGCAGGTATGGATGCAAGTTTATTTTTGAAGAAAAAAATGATTCTATAAAAGTCAAGGCCAAAAATGAGTAAGAAAATAATTTAAAGAAAACCAGGAAGACTTTCCAAAAGTCGGGTAGGTCATGGTGTCACCGATCAGGTCGGGACGTAGATTAAATTAACCCTGATCCAGATGCGCTAATAAGGTTAGATAAACCATCGCATCTGTCTGAGGGTTAAAGATCTCTTTATGCTGATTCCAAAAATGCCCTTAGTTTTTTCATTTGATACCTCCTTTAGGTACCTACGTGCCTTTAAGCTTTTGTTTATTTTCACACTTTCCCGGATTTTTCTACTTACAATTTCAAGGAACATTGTTATGAACTTCCTCTGCACTGTTCCAAAAAGTAAATTATGTGAAATTAGTTACATATTTATGTAGTAAAATGTCAGGGCTTGTAGGTACCCGTTCCGGACATTTTTTGAGAAAAGTAAGTACATTTCTGAAATCAGTAAGACAAGAGAAATTTTTTAGGTCAGGTCCGGGCTTCATTTTCGAGAATTTTTTTTCTCATACCCTAATTACACAAAAAATTTTTAAATAAATTTCAAAATTTTGGCACCTTACACGCCTGAATCTGTCAAATGAGCTTTGAGAAATCATGAAAAAATGTATCAAGATTTAGTCACCAGCTCCACAAAATTTTGCACGAGTCACCGGCTGCACATTTTGGTGCACAGTGGCAAAATCAAAAATCGCCAAAAATTGGCATTTTTATGCTTTTTTTGTCATGGGGGTCATTAAACATAAAAGTTTGTAAATCAAATTTCACAAATTTTGGCACCTAACACACCTCAATCAGTTGAACAAGCTACGAGAAATTGCAAAAATTGTATTGCAATTGAGTCACCGGCTCCACATTTTGGTGCACATTGGCAAAATCAAAAATTGGCATTTTTTCGCGTTTTTTGGCATGGGGTCATTACAAAAAAAAAGTTTTTAAATTAAATTTTCGGCACCTTACACGCCTAAACTGGTCGAACTAGCTCAGAGAAATTGGAAAAAATGTATCGCGATTGAGTCACCGTCCCCACAAAATTTTGCACATTTGTGTTTTTATTTTTTATCACATTACACGCCCAAAGATAGTGTATACTTGTAAACTCGTATACAATATTTCAGACACAAAATGTTTTGACAAATGTTTCGAGCTCAACTGTCGCACCATATTTGTGACCCTATAACCATTCATTGTAAAATTTCTATAGTGGTTCATGGTATTTATTTCTATAATGGTTCATGGTATTATTTTAACTGTTACGTGGCCTAAGGGAGACAGACTGAAGCAAAAATGCAACTACATATATGTAGTAATTAGGTAAAATGTCAACTTAATTCTCACCATGATCTTGGCCCCTAGGCTTAAATGGTGTCATATTTAGGTCTCTCGCACATTGCATGATACCTCTATCAATTTGTTTCACAAGTACTCAAGATTATTCAGTTCTAATTTCATGTTTCTATCAGCATATTATTTACTCTGAGAAATGATAATTTTCATAATTTAAGATATTTTCCCATTGTATGGTGACGTCTAAATTCAATTCAAGATACTCAAATGAAAAACTCACAAAAATCACCATTTGGGACCGAATATACTGGGACTGAAGTTTGGTACCAAGTTTTCTGGGATCGAAATACTGGGACCAAACTTTCTTAGGACCAAATATTCCAGGACGGAACTTTTTTTGGGACAGAACTTTCGGGACCAAATTTTCTGGGACCGAACTTTCATGGCCCCCATAAGAATGGGAAAGCAGACTTTATCCCATCGGAAATTGCTAAAATCCAGGTAAAGGAAATCATCCCACCTTCATGGGAAATCATCCCACCCTTGTTTATATAATGTCTTCTCAGTGTTACTATATAGATGTTACAGGATGTCTCTTTCATTACAAACAAACAATTTTCAGAAATGTACAAAAGTATGGATTGACCAGGCTTGTTAATCAAATGCAAACTTTTTAGCTGAAAATAAAGATTTTTTTGTATAGAACTCAAATTTACTACTGAAATTTTTATTTGAAATGTACCCATTAGTAGGGGCCGTACTTCTTTATCTAGTCAAACACAAAAAATGCCCACCGGGCCTTGGAAATACATTAAAATGACGTATTTTGGTAAAATATTAAGATCACTGAAGTAAATTTTGAAAAAAAATTGTCACTGGGCAGTTATGAGCCCTCAAAGTTTACTTCATAAAACAGCTAAATTCTGTGTTTTTGGGGGGTTTTGGGGCTCCATTGAAGTAAACTTTATGGGCCCAGCAATGAGAAAGTACTTTGCAAAAAAAATATTTAATATTTAATATTTAATTAGCAATCGTTTTTGGGTCAAATTACATCATTTAAGACACTTAAATTGAAATTTTGGAGCAATTTAAATTTAGTCCTCACCCTACCATTAGTAATAATAGAGGAAGGGAAAATTATAGATAAAAGATAATTCCGAAATTTGCTGGGCCCCCCTTTACAATTTACAATTAACAATTATTTCTATTTTTAATTTTCAATTTGCAGTTTACAATTTACTTCCTCTGTCCCAAAAAAGATTGTGAATATCTTATGTAGCATTAAGTTTCGCAGAATTGATTAGTTCAATGATTACCGAAATCATTGAACTAAATTATTCCGCGAAACTTAATGCAGCACAAGATATTCACAATCTATTTTGGGACAGAGGTAGTATAATTTACCATTATTTCAAGTTACTATTTACAATTTACTATTTACAACTTACAATTTGAAGAAAAAGTGAAATAAACAAGACATAGATAAATTCAGGTGGGATGATTTGCTTTTTTTGAGGTGGGATGATTTCCTACTGTTGAAGGTCAGCTGATTACCTTAAAAAGGTGGGATAAATTCCTACATGCCATTTTATTATTAGCTGACAAGAAAAGAAGCCATAGTCTACAAATAGGTTTTACGGAATTGATCTTCGTGTTTCCGTACCTGCCCGCCTTTGCCGCTGCCATTAAAAACACCGCTACTCACTCACTCTCAGTCAGTCAGCGATGCCAATAAATTGGATGGGGAGAAAAGAGAAAGGGGTAAGTGCATTGCATTGAATTGGGGTGGGGTGGAATGCTCTCTCGGTTGAAGGCCGCACCTTGACCAGATGCCTCCATCAACCGCCCACCGTTACATCCAATGGAACACGCAACATTCGGTAATAAATACGTTTAGGTAATGAACCCGGGGATGTGTTCAAAATTGATGCACAACAGATTTAAAATGGAACTAAACGATAAAACGATAGTAATATTTCTTAGAAATTATCAAATATAATTGTTATTCTTATTTAAAATAAAAGTAGGTTTTTTTTTAAAAAGAGTAATAAATCGTCCTTATTTTTGTCCCGTGAGTGGTCAAAAATGTATCTGTTTGAATTATTAGCCTTCTTTTTTCATTATTGATTGAAGTTGCGATTATGGCCAATTCAGCCTAAAGATTGTCCATTCTTTTAGTGTGTTGTGATTTGATGGGGCAGGCGGGCAGATATGGTAGGGAGAGATGGATGGATGCGGGCAGGCCAAGTGCAGAGACAGAGAAGAAACCATTTGAACGATTTGATCAACACCCCAAAAAGAAGAAAGAAAGAAAGAAAAAAAAAGAAGTGAATGATCAAAGAGTGAAAAAGTGCCCCCGTAAAAACTCATGGAAACAAAAATCTAATTTGCAAGGCCAAAATGGGTAAGCAAAATTCTTGATTCAAACTATGAGAGAGTGAATTGAGGCAATTTTGAATTGCTCCAAAATTGTTTGAAATCTTTTCCAAGAAAGTTGTTTGAAAGAAATTGGTCTTGAGAGACATTGAGATTGAGTGGACAGGTAACTTGAAGGAATTGCCGAGAGGATCCATTTAATTCAATTCTTGGACATCACAATTGACCAAAAAGTTAGTTTTGCAAACAAATGATTTCTTCATTTTTCAATATTGTCAAGAAAATTCAAATTTGGGTTAGTTTGGCGCGAAATGCGATAAGAGTTTTATGGCCAAAATTGGCACAGATACATGAAATATTGTTGAGGTGGTCGTCCTCGGTCGGTTTCTATTGATTGTGTAGGCCTGTCCAAATGATAGAGGAAGGAAGGCAATTAGAGAGAAAATCTCCTGCTGATCGGTCATCTGGTCTGGTGCATCTTGTTCTATAGTAAGTTAGTGAGAAAATGACCAAATGAGAAATTAGATCAACATCAA
>JAOWAT010340502.1:0-13257 GCA_028571025.1 Longipedia americana | reverse complement strand
TTTCCCAGAAAATACTCATTTTTGAGTTGCATAAAATTAGGGTGTGTGCTCAAAATGAACAACTCCAACCAAATTGGAAAAACCAAAACTGCCAAAATCTGAACTTTTTTGTGGAGGAAAAAATTTTTGAGAGGTATTTTACTTACTTTTAGAGGTTCCTCTTTCATATGAGCAAGACTTCATTTTTGACTGAAGTGGCCCTTTAAGTTTCGCGGAAAATTTAACTTCATTGAGCTGCGTAATCAATGAAGTAAATTATTCCGCGAAACTTAACACATCACATAAACAAAAATTGTTTGCCTAATCTATTATGAGACATTTTGTGAGTCAGAGAAAGCTTTTTTCGATTTTTTTTTGAAAATTGCAAAGACTTTTGTACTCAAAATTTACATCTTTTGGTATAATAATAATACTCCGTCCCCTTGAAATTGGCTTAACGCGAAAATGAGCAAAACCTTATTTCTTCATAAGTACTTTTCTCCAAGGTCAATATAGGTTCTGAAAAAGACTAGGACAGTTTCAGAAACTAAAGATTCTCTAGTTTTTAAAACACTCTTTACTTTTTTCATTACGAATCTTTACGTCTAAGAAAACTTAAGATGAAAATGGGTAAAGTTTATGATTTTCGCGTTCAGCCAATTTCAAGAGGACAGAGTAGTTGCAATTTTCAGTGTTTTTTATTATTAATTGGTATAACCTACTTGAGTTGACTATTTTCTGACGAAGAGGTATTTTTGAAATCATTCTGGGCCAGTAATTCATTCTGTGTGGAAGTTGCTTGATCTAGAACGATCTTAATTTCGCCGTTTTCGTTTTG
Source organism: Longipedia americana (assembly GCA_028571025.1). Taxonomy (NCBI): domain Eukaryota; kingdom Metazoa; phylum Arthropoda; class Copepoda; order Polyarthra; family Longipediidae; genus Longipedia; species Longipedia americana. The sequence goes on along the minus strand of JAOWAT010340502.1, from coordinate 12,440 downwards.
TTCTAAAATGGCGATCACTTGTCTAATTCCGTCTTCATCTTGAACCTGGAAATTTAAAGAAATGCATTTGAAACAAACTGCATACTGTATTACCTCTTTTATTGCCCAACCCTCTTGTATTACCCCATCTCACGTATTGCCCCATGGCCCTGAAAATGTATTATAGCCCCACCCTCTTGTATTGCTCCACGGGGTTGTAGAATAACATTTTGCTACGTCTTCTTTTTGCACATCCAAAACTTTTGGGTAAATTTTTGAACAAAGTTATTTAACTAAAATTTTTCGTGGCAATGGTATAAAGTTCAATATTTTGACCATTTCCCTCTTAAAATGGGGGTAATTTGTAAAACAAAAGTTCTACTGAGTACCATTGAGATTTGTGTATTTGAGGCGGTACAGCGGATTTTGACGATACAGAACTACCCAATTTTAGACATTTTTTTGAAAATTTACCTGAAATTTGACAAACAAATCTTCCAATTCTTAACTTAAGGCCCTTCTAGAAGTTTAATTCTGTTCATGCTTTGTCATGTAGGACAATAAGTAACCTTAAAAGTCTTTCCAAAATTGCGCTTTTTGCATTTGAAAAATGGTCCCATTTTCATGCTGTATCGTCAAAATCCGCCGTTCTGCCTCATTTTTGGAAGCCTTGACACTTTTCAAAATGAAACCTGGATGTAACTTTTGCTCCAACTTGCGCCAATTTACATAAAATCCACTTTAATTTCTAAATCTTGGCCTGTTTTGACTATAAAAGTGTAACATAAGGTGAAAAAAAATAATAAATTCTTATTTTTAATTTTAAGGTTTATTGTATCATTAAATGGCTTCTTTGGCCTTATTTATTGTAAAAGAATCTGAGATCATAGAAAATAACAAAACAGGAATTTTGACATACTTCAGTTTTATGCAATTTCGTCATTTTGGTGAAAAATGACCACTATGCTAATTGGTTTTATCAAAGTTACATTTGCAATGCAGTCTTGGCTGAAGTCGAGCAATGCAACATGGTCTTTGGCAAAGAAACATGATGCTGCATGGTCTTAGCCGAAGATATTCTTCAGAGAACATCCTAGTCATCCAGAAGATGGAACATGATCGTCGAAGCCAGGTCTTTGCCGAAGAGATGCTTTGGTGAATGTCCTCATCATCTGGATGATGATCGCTGAAGCAAGTTCTTTACCAAATTGATGCTTCAGCAATCCTCATCAAACAGAAGATGAAAGTTGTACATGGCGGAGATTGAGAATTAGACGATGTCTTCGAAAGTTGTTAAGAAAGGAGAAAATGAAAGCCATTCCTTGACTTGATGAGGCATTGTTGAGTAAAAATTGGCCTGTTTACGCTGTTTTCTGTGCCAAAATTGCAATATTTAAAGGTTTTTAGAAAATATTTTCTAAAAATCTTACATTTTTGAGTTTTTCGGTCTTTGGGCTGAGTTTCTCCCAAATTTGACGCTGAATTTCTCAAATATTTTGGCAAAAAAGCCTGCCTAATCATTAATCTGGCTATACCTGTTTAATGAAGAAGGCAAATTCGCTCGACATTTTTTCATCGGCCGCAAAAACGGAGATACAGGAATAGAAGTGGATGCATTTCTCCGTTTCGAAGTCATCTACTTTCTTCCGAGGCGATAAATGTTGACGGGCATCACAGGACCAGCACCAGAACCGATTCTCATTTCTGAAATGGGAGGAAGTAAAAATGAGGTGCCGCAACCGAATTTGGCAATTAAAATTTTTGCGTAATTTTGAGAAAACAGCGGTTTAAATTTTCAGTCAAATAGTACAGAGGTGTCACGATTTAACGACATATTTGGGAGGCAAGGCAAATGTTAAATTGTGAGATGACGTGAAATAGTGACAGCTTATTTAGTAAATGGAGGCATCCTATATGTCGTTATAACGTGAGATGTCGTTAAATCGAGTGTCGTTAAATCATGATACCATTGTGGTTTCATTGAAAATGCTATCTTAACTCTCAATTTCCACATAGGAGAAAAGAGATGATTGAAAAATTCTTTTTTCTAATTAATTCAAACTTCAATGAACAAATGGGGGCTTGAAAATCACAAATTTCCCAATAACTTCCAAAGTCCGTTGCGGCACCTCAAATAATGACAAAAACGTGAATCGTTTGAACTAAACAAAAGATTTTTTTAGAGATTTTTTTTGTAACCTTGTGTTCATGATCTTTTGAAATAACCCAAATGATGCAGAGATTTTTTTCTGCTAGTAATATTAGCTGTTCGAAAAATACATACCTGTAGTGTAGGTATATAAAGAGAAGTGAAGATAGCCAAAAGTAATATTTTTGCAGTTCTATAAATAATGATTTAATATGGACAGTAATCATTAAAGTAACAAATGTTTCCCACAAGTTACCTGTAAGTATAAAACGAGAAGTGTAGATATCCAAAAGCATTTCTTCCTTCATTTTCGCAATTGACGACAAAAGTGGTTTGAGACACTCTCTGGACCAGCGGCCCCTTTCTGGCCCTCAACCAAATCTTGTGCTTCAGATTCGAATCAATGGGAAGATTATTCAAAACGGAGTGTTTGACCGTCAGAGGGTTAGATTCTCGGTGGGAATTAAGGCAAGTGGTGATGTGGGGACATACGATTAGACCATCATTAGACCCATCTGGGTCTGTTAAGGACGAAGAAGAAGGTCTGTTGATATTAGACGGTTAGGATTTTTCTTTCACAATGTTTTCCCAAAAAACTGAGCGGAGACTCAAACAATTGCGTAAAATTAGCGAGAACTAAAAAACGAAATTGTCACCTGCACTCTATCCAAGGAAGTGTTCAAAAAACAAGATTTTGAAACATAAGCAAAAAGACATTCAACCAAAACAAAATGTTTCGAAACTTTACTTAATAAATGTTTCGGAAAAAGTTTTGAGCCCAACAGTCCCACATAAAACTGAGCAAAATTTAATCAACTAAGTAAAATTTTCCTACAACTGAGCTCTAAAAATGCAAAAACTCGGATATACGAAAATATTTTGATTTTTGGGCATTTCTATTTCCAAATCGCAGCGTGAAAGAAAAATCCTGACTGACCCCGATTTCATGGGTGCTGCAGGACAGGTTTCCACCAGGCATCGTGTATCGGGCTGAACAATAACGGTCGTTCGCGTCGTTACAGTGGCGGAAGATGACAACTGTTCTTGAACACTAATTAGGTCTCTACATTCTTCCACTTCCTCCACTGTAGATAGTTTGACAAAGCCCCTTTCTTCGACGGGGCCTTTTTCCTTGATTCTAAGAAGATGCAACAGTTAAGCTTGAAACAATTATGAAGAATTTCTCAGAAAATCAAACTGCTGCCTCATGCAAATTTTTGTAGAATATTTATAGAAAGTCTTCATTTTATAATTGAAAAATGAGTTTGGCTACAGGGTGAACTTTTGGTGTAAAAAATGACCTGGGGTTTATTTTTCACTTCAAAATATCTAATTTTTGTAGCCAAACTAATTTCCATTTTTTGAAAATAATTTTCACTCTTTTTTCTTTATAAGAATAAATTTTGTTAGAATATGAAACTTAGATTAGAGTCCGGAATTTTATTTTTTGTCATAATGGGTTCACGAAAGCTACGTCGTCTATAGAAGCAATTTGTACTTTTTTGGCCATTTTACTACATAAGAAGAGGCTGCTTTCGTGAACCCATGAAAGCAAAAAATAAAATTGTATTTAATTACAGGATGATCTTTTGGTACATAGAAGAGAATTTAGACTTAGTTTGGAAAATCCAAGACCCTTCGACTTTTTTATATCCTTAGTAATAATAGGATGTTTCACGGGGGGCCTAGAATTTCAAGAGGACCAACTTTAATTTTCTTATAGATATTGAGCCGTAAAATCCAAATCTGGTCTCAGACTTTCGAAAAAAGTCACTTTTAGAGGGCCCTACCTCGCATTTAAAATAGCAGCAGTTTACACACTTTCACGTAATTTTCCTGCTCTATTTTTATTCTGCAACAAAACTTCCTCTCTGTCTCTCACACTTTCAAAATTTTGAAAAGGCATGAATTCCCTAATCTAAATTTGAGATTTTTAAAATGAAGGTAGGGTCCCCTTAAAGAAGATTTTTGACCAAAATGTTGATATTTTCAAGTTCAGTAGACCAAAATCTATCGGGAAATTTGGTCCTCTGGCAAAAATTATACATTTCAATTTTTGGTGAAACACCCTAGACTAATAAATGTTTTTGCAACTTCTAGCACAAATGTGTCAAGTCTCATCTGATGCCCACACCTAACGGAGTAGAGGGGAGTGACGGAACCGGGCGTGATGAGTCTACACGCATCTGAAACGGTGAGTGTCGTAGCGGCAGACGCGGCGGGACCCAATCTCTTTTTAGCGTTGGCCTCAAGAGCGGAGGAAGTAGAATTGGGTTCTTTGAAGACCATATCACAGGATCGGTTTTTGCAGCTGAGGCCTCTCGTGCCGTTCACTGTCCCGCATTTGGGGCAGCGTCTCACTCCCCGGCGGGTGCATTTGCCCAGACCGGATAACAGGCTTAAATTAGACATTCTTTTTACATTTTTATGTCAAAAAGATTTCTTTTGTTTTCTTTCTTCTGTTCAAAACAAAAATCAGCTGACATTTGGCAGAGTAGAATAGACTCGTTTGCGAAGACTAAATCTTTCTACTCGTCACCTAGCCTCAAATTTCTTTTTTTCTGAAGAATAATGAAATTCGGATGAATTAAGAAATTATGATGTAAGAAAATTTCTAAATAATAAAAATAATGGATTATTTCAAGTATTTAAAAAACCATGAACCTTATTCATACAATTAATTCCTAAACCTGTTGTAGTGTAAAATTAGGCATTTTGCCAAAATTTTCGAAAAATTCAGGGCCATTTTATCGCAAAAACTCAGAAGTACAAAATTTGAACAAAATTCAGTTTTGTCATACACAACTGTGATGAATGAATGGTAAATCTGTCTAACGAGATTTTCAAATTTTTACCCGAGAAAAATGGCTTACCCTCAGATTATGCATCATAGCATTAAAGTTATATAGTAAAATGATGGATTTGCCATTCATCAGTGGTAATAGAGGTTTTCGTTAAAAAAGCCGTTTTCAGCATAAAAATTTTGCATAATTGCTTTACTAAGAGCTTTTTCAGTAAGCAAAAATGTCTAAAACAAGCCTTCAAATTATGCTTTTTTCAGAAAAACCGAAGGCTTTATGCTTATAAAGTGTTCCAGGAATAGGACTAAAGATTGTGATCAAAATTAAAATTAATGGTGAATCAATTGAAAACTTTCGAACCCAGTTTAATACTACTCTATCCACTTAAAATTGGCTAAATGTATGAAAAATACCCAATTTCAAATAGACAGAGCAGCTCAAATAAAATAAAAACCTTTGAATTTCATTGTAATATCGATATATATTTCGTAAGCCCTTGAATCTTTTACAATTACAAATACATTGTTAATATTCTTATAACATTTAACATTATATTTATCGCCACATGGATTGTAATGGAATGCAAGACTGGATTGACAATTGAAATAATATTAAATTCTTAAATTATCAAAGCAGAATTATGCAATTAATTCAAATATAAAAAACTAAGAACCAAATGTATTACAAAAAATACTTTTTCAATAATAAATTGGAGCTAGATTTCTTTTCAGTTGGAGAATGGTAGTAGTAGGGCAATACAAAACCTGGCTTTCCTACGAAATTCTTTTCTATGAAAATATACAAATTTGGAAACTGATAGAAATAATGAGGAAAGCTGAGGTGAACCAAAGGTGGTAGAGGAAGTAGTGGTCGGTTTTGACGAAGTAGTTGTTGCAGTCGTTTCTTTCTGATCGATGATGGTAATAGAACTGCTTTGTTCCATGTGGTGGTTGTGGATGTTGTTGTCGTTCTTGTGAAGTTGCAACTGTTGTGTTTTGTCGTCCCCTGCAGATAGTTATTTCTTCTTTTGTGCCTTTTGGGCGGCCTTGGTTTCCTTACCAGCGACTTCCTTAGCCGTGACGGATTTGATAACGCCGACGGCGACGGTTTGCCTCATGTCACGAACGGCGAAACGACCCAATGGAGGGAAGTCTGAGAAGGCTTCCACGCACATGGGCTTAGAGGGGATCAGGTTGACAATAGCGGCGTCACCAGATTTGATGAACTTGGGGTTGTCTTCCATGGATTTACCTGGAAAGAGAGGAAGAGGGGAATTATTATTATATAAGTTTATTATTTTTTACTAAAATTGACGTTTTAGAAAACTTTGCAGTAACAATTGACTTCAGATTCTTTAACTTTCTCGAGAAAAAGTAATGTTCTTTTTTCATCATTTTGCTCGTGCCGAGAAATATTTCTAGAGTTGAATTTAAACTTCATTAATTGGCTTATTTCAAAAATTAAGAATCTGGAGTAAATTTAATTTTCCTATGACTCGTTTTACCAAATTCTAATGGCAATGTTGATGGTAAAACAAACTATTTAATTTGACTTTTCTAATGGATTTTCAAGAGGAGAAAATTAAACTGAGATTTGCGTTCAGCTAATTTACTTCATAAACCAAAAAGTCAATTACACCTGAAGAATTTCATGAAAACTTTGTTCCAGAAAATTAAAGCTGAGCCAGGCTTTTTTCGCAGTTTGACCCTCAATAAAAAAGGGTCAAATTTTGTATTTACGAGTTTGCGTTTTTTGAGCAGTTTTCGAAAAATTTGGTCAGTTTTCGAAAAATTTGGTCAGTTTTCGGAAAATTCTTAGTTTAGAAAATTTTCGAGCATTTTCCTGCAAAAAACACTAAAAACAGCTAAATTTTAAGCAAAAAAATCCTAATTGAAATAAGATTTGTCATATTTAGTTTCACTTGAGTTTTCAGATTTTTTTTGCAATTTCTCAAATTTTATGCCGTATTCGGAAAATTTAGTCAAAACAAGCCTGTGAGCGTTTGTTATAAATAACTTACCAGTACGACGATCGATCTTTTCCTTGATTTCAGCGAACTTGCAGGCAATGTGAGCCGTGTGGCAATCCAAGACTGGGGAGTAGCCGTTGCAGATTTGACCAGGGTGGTTAAGAACGATGACTTGAGCGCTGAAGTCCTTGCAGCCTGAGGCCGGCTTGTTCTTGGAATCGGAGGCCACGTAGCCTCTCTTGATTTCCTTGACGGAAACGTTCTTGACGTTGAAACCGACGTTGTCTCCGGGAACGGCCTCGGGCAAAGATTCGTGGTGCATTTCAACGGACTTGACTTCAGTGGACAATTGGACTGGAGCGAATGTAACCACCATACCTGGAACGCGAAGAAGGGACGTCAAGATTAAGAAACAGTTGGAAATTAGTTTTCAAAAACTTACTTTGTTGAAAAATCGACTAAAATTAGTTAAGACAAATTTGCCAATCATGACTGTCATTATTGTACCTTTAAAGAAAATTTAGTACACAAAGACCATAAATATTGCCAAAAGTTCGTTTCTGCGAAAAGTGAGTGAAATTTCATATTCAGGAACTACAGGGGTCTCGATTTAGCTATACATTTGGAAGGCATGAAAAATGTTATTAAACCGCGAGATTGTCGTTATTTCGAGGTTTATTTAGTAAATGACATTTTTGGAGTTGAAAATACAGTTACACTGAATTTTTTTATAAGCATCAACCTGAATTTTTCTTGGCTAGCAAATTTATTAAATAGGATGCTTATCGTTACTACATAAAATTTGGAAATTCTAGACTAGGATGCTTACAAAAATTATGCTAATAAAGAAAACAAGAGTATATAGTGAAATGTCGTAAAATTGCGAGACCCCTTGTAAATCCAAACCTAACGTGTCTCAAAAAAGAGCCGACACTTCCTCTGCTGCCTTACCTGGTTTGATGATACCAGTTTCGACACGACCGACTGGCACTGTTCCAATACCGCCGATTTTGTAGACGTCTTGGAGTGGAAGTCTGAGGGGTTTGTCTGTGGGACGAGTTGGGGGAATGATGGCGTCGAGGGCTTCCAAGAGAGTGGTTCCCTTAGCGTTACCTTCCTTACGGGTGATTTCCCAGCCCTTGTACCTGGAAGGGGAAAAGAAGAAAAGGTTAAGTTTTTTTTAATAAATCCTTAATTTGATGTGTCCCATCACTTGAAATTTTTTTGCGCAAATTTGATAAAATAGCAATTTACTACTCCGTCCCGTTAAACTTGGCCAAACAGATAAATCTGAGTGTCCCATTAAACTTTGCCAAACGGAGATAAATTTGAGTGTCCCTGTTTGGCCAAGTTTAATGGGACACTCAGATTTATCTTCCCTGTTTGGCCAAGTTTAACGGGACACTCAGATTTATCTACGTTTGGCCAAGTTTAACGGGACGGAGTAGTACTTTTTAATTATCATATATGCTCAAATTCTCCAATTATTTCAGATATTCAAATATTTGAATCTCCAGTTTTCAAAAAAAAATTTCATTTACCAACAATAATTTCACTTTCAAATGAAGAAAGTAACACATTTTTACTGAAATATATACATTGGTGTGGAAAATAAACATAATATGAAATTAAAATAGTTAGAATTTTCCAAATATTTTTCAACTATTTCTATTTGAATACAAATTATGATCAATTTGTCTTTAAAATCATGATATTTAAATTTGTAATTTTCTGATTTTCAGATTTTTCAAAAAAAAATGTTCGAATAATCTAAGGAAACTCCAAGGACCTCAGAGAGATGAACGAAGCTCAAATTACTCAGGGAATGGAAAATGTCCTTGAGGTATCTCATGTACAAAATTTGCTTATTAATGGTGTCAAATTTTTACTTTATGGGCAATCATATTGAAAATTTTATTATTATTATTCTGTTCATGTAATACTATAAACATATCAATTGGGTTAATTTAAACTACAAAATCTTTGGTGGTAGTATGCCATTTGTTGATTACAAAATATACAAATACACTCAGGTTCTATTTTGCAATGGAATCGTTCATTCATATACAGAAGTATAGATGGTTTAAATCAATAATAAAAAGGAGGTACGGCCAATCAAAAATCATTTGAGGTCACTTGATCCCATGAAAAACTGAAAATGGGGTTTGTTCTGTAGTTGATAAAAGATACCCTCATATATTGTAATCAAAGTAGAATATTTGGCAAATCATTTTTGCACATTATATGTATTCTCACCTGAATTAGACATTGTTCCTTTGAGATTGAAGAAAATTCTTTAAATGATGATAATCATGAATTAAGGGCAGGCCCTTAAGGGTATTACTTTATAAACATTCAACCATCAACCTGTCATTTACGTATGGGAAATTTTGAAATTAAAGCAGGCTTGTATTTTGACAGGTTCTAGAATCTTATTAAATCAAAACTATTGCATTTTGAAGTTTTCGGTTTACAAAATGTTTTGTATTTATTTTTCAACTTCATAATGCTTTTCGGTTCTTTTCTTCTGTTCATATTATATAATAAAATTGGATAATCAGGCAATCAAGAATGATTGGAAATATTTTGGACGTTGACAATTTTTTCAAAAATCTCAAATTTTTCAAGTAATTAAACTTTTAAAAATCTTCAAATTTAACAAAATTTTTAAATACTTCAAACACTATGATTATTTAAGTTCTTTCAAATTTTTCCAAAATTATTAACTTTTTAAAGTTTTTCAAGTGTTTAATTTGATACATTCTTTCAACTTTTTTAATCTTTCAGATTTTTCCTTCATTTTTGAATTTTCAAATATACTGATCTATTTGAATTATTAAATATTTGGAATATCTTTCGAAACAGTCTAAAATTTTCAAAACTTTTCAAGATTTCAAGATTTTTCAAAATTTTCAAGTTTTTTAAGTATTTAATAAATTTATCAACTTTACAAATATTTTTTGTTCTTATAAATTTATCAAATAAAACATCAAATATTAAGTACTGATGATATACCTTTGACAAATTGTTTGCATGTCCCGATTCATTCACTTTTTCGCTCAAATGATTAAGCATAGGTTTGTTCTTGTTAAAAGGAATCTCAGCTTTTCGAAGATTTATTTAGTTCTTCTAAAATATGCTCAATTTTTTATAAAAAAAAGTATTTTAAACTTTTGAAAAGAATTCAATAGCTTTCAAACAAAAGGCGTGATGTTAGAACGTATGATCATCAAAATTTTCTTTGGTTTTCGAAAACTCTTGCCTCACTTTTAAGGAAGAATTTTTCAGTAAAACAAGCTTGTTAAAGGATTTTGACCGCCTAATGAAAAAAAGGTTTGTGATAAAGAGCAAAAAATTCCACTACAGGTCAGTTTCGAAGCTATGTCAAGACATTAATATGGATATGTTATAGTTGCTAATAATAGAGATGGACTTCCAAGAAAAGTATGTAAATCGAGGGGTTTCATTACACTACAGGTTCCTACGTGCAGAAAGATAACGAAAAAGTACCTCAAAAAAGTGGTTTGTGGGGTTGAATCTATACATCCCCAGTATTCAGAAAAAGTATGTGACTCACCTAGGAAAACCTGTCCAAAGGAAAAATTTCCCTTTTATTGAAAAAATAATAACGTTTTAAGGGAAATTTTGAGTTATACATCTTATTTCTGGTAAAAATAGTTAAATTGTGTATCAAAAATGTTCCTTATATCATTCTCATTAACTTTTGAAAAAAGCTTTGGAACTTTGACAATTTTGACTTTTTCTGGGAAGATGTGACATGTACGCAACCAGAATTCTAAAATGCCCATTATGCATCTAAATCTGAAAGTTTTGCTATGAGCCGTTTCAGGTGAAGTATCTATCATTATATTGCTACTTTTGTATGATTTTTCTCATATGGGGGCTGAGTAATGTCAATACATGTGTCAAAAATGGGGAAAGTTTGAGCCCCATTTTCTACCTCAGACGAAAGTCAAAGACAATTTCTACATGTTGGGGATGTATAGAATCATTCCCACAAACCCATTTTTGATGTACTTTTTTGCAGACCTTTCTTCGTCTTAAAACCTAATGAGCATAGTAAGTTAGATCAGATTAAGACATCATTATCATTCTTCTGTATTATAAAAAATGTGCAAAATACAATTTTGCATAGTTTCCAAATTTTGTCAAGTCATTCTATTCAAATTTTAATTGTAAATTGCATCTTTTGACTCACTCTTTCTCTCTGTTCTAAAAACATAGATTCATTTGCCATTATATTAAATCTCACTCTGAGTCTAGTTCTTCTATTATGGAAATGGGAAAATAAAATTCTGCGACTCATTATGCTCGAAATACATAAAGCCATAAAGCCATTTCTCCCATTTTGTGGGTAGAAACAAAATATACATGTGGAAAAAATACATAAAATAAAGGTTGACATGAAAAACTTTAGCTCTCAGGCTGAATATTTGGTTAGAATTTGGTTAGAATTGTCACACAAATGTGTGACAATCTTAAACATTTTGATAGGGTGCACCTAAAGATCTCAAAATCATGCGGTCCTGGGCTATTTCAATAAATTTTGACTTGCTGATTCCAAAAGTTCCCTTCTTATGAACAAATTTTCCGTTTTAAGCCATCCTACCAGTCCTTTAAGTTTCCCATGAAATCTGGTATTTCATTACATTGCACAGAGGAAGCATTCAAAATTCTGCTGAAAATTTGGGAAATTTTGATGTAGGAACAAAGTAAATATTGGTCAATTTGGCAAGTATAAAGTAAGAATATATTTTCAATCATTGACCACGGAAAAATTTGCGATTTAAAGCAGAGTTCAGAATACATCATCTGTTCCAATTAGAAAATTGTAAAAAAATACTCCAAGCTTAAAGTGCCGGTAGGATGGCTCAAAACTCAATATCTTTTCAAAAGGATATTGTCGTAATCAGTAGATCAAAATCTATCGAATAAGCCCAGAACCACAAGATTTAGAGATCTTCTGGTACACCCTAATTCTAACCCAGATATGATATCATATCCAACATTCAGTTAAAGATTGAATTCTAATTTTTTTTTAGATTTATCAAATCCAAAGTTCTAACTTAGATAAACCTTAGAAATTTGACATATATGTTTCACTAAAGTTTTGGAACAACTATGGTTTTATGGAATCTTCCCACATATATACCCTCAGAGACCAGAAGTATAAATAAATTTTTCATTTTTACTTTCCCCTTTTTCATTTTGAATGGGTGACAGTCTATAACAAAAGAATCCGTTTACAGTAAATTAATCTGCATGGATTTTACTTTCTCGTCGCATATTTCTTTGAATCACACCAAGAGTGTGTAAAATCTCAGCATCTGTTAACAACCCCTTCTAAGTAAACAAAGAACTCTTTAAAAGCACACAAATGGACATACTTACAGTACAACTGGAAATCAATTTTACCTGATTATACAGATTTTACTTCACGGCTCTATGTACTGATGGATGCAGAAGTAAAAATTCTATTACATCTTCCTAGGTGTGTAAAAATTTTACATACTGACCATGG
>JAOWAT010340391.1:0-13262 GCA_028571025.1 Longipedia americana | reverse complement strand
GCATTACTAGTTGTTTCTCTTTCATGCATCATCTTGACAAGTCGTTTGATAATAAATAAAGCAGAATTCAAAAAATGAGGAAAACGGAGATTTAAAAAGAAGGCAATCCATCAAATCGGAAAGTTGCTTATTTTTATAACCCTCTGGTAGGAAAGTTTGTTTATGCAAAAGATCACCCCATGAAACCCGAAAGAATCGCAATGGCTCACTCCTTAGTCAAGAGTTTTGAACTTTATCGGTATGTAATCCCATAACTCAGGAAACTCGACGTATACCACTCTAGATAGGCGTCCAAACAATAAATGTCCAAATTTCATCACGAATAGTACATAGATTACCTAGAAAACTTTGTCAGCAAGGAAATTGTCGCAAAATTCAATACTCTCGGCATCAATCGCTATACTTAAAAGCCAGAAGACTTTAACTAAAGAATTGGGTAAATACCACTAGAAACTCGACAAAAATTTAAAGTAGGAGTATCAACTGACTGTCCAGGCTTCAATGGTCTTTATAATTATTGTCAAATATCAGCTGGAGCATCCTTGGACTGTGCCAGACTTGTCCTGAATAATCAAGCTGACATTGCTATAAACTGGGGAGGAGGTTTGCACCATGCCAAAAAGACCGAGGCGTCCGGATTCTGCTATGTGAACGATATAGTTTTAGCAATTTTGGAGCTGTTGCAGGTTTATCCTCGAGTGCTCTATGTTGATATCGATGTGCATCATGGGGATGGAGTTTAGTAAGCCTTTTTTTTGACGAATCGTGTCATGACAGTGTCATTTCACCAGTACGGAGAGGATTTCTTCCCAGGGACTGGTAATATCAGTTAGATTGGCCAGCTCGATGGCAAATATTACTCCTTAAACATCCCTCTCAAACCAGGAATCAATGACAATTGTTTCTATCATCTGTTCAAAGATGTGATGCAGGGAGTTATGCAGAAATATCGCCCACATGCCTTAGTAATGCAACTTGGTTCCGATAGTCTCTGCCATGACAAATTGGGGAATTTTAACCTCAGTCTTAAGGGACATGGAGACTGCTTAAAATTTATGTTGAGCTATGGGATACCGACAGTTCTCCTGGGAGGTGGCGGGTACACAGTGGAGAATGTGGCCAGATGCTGGAGCTATGAAACTGGACTGGCTCTTGGTATCGAATTGAACAATTCAATGAGTATTCCGAAGGGAGATGACTTCTACTCAAAGTATGGATTTGAGCAAAAATTGCATTTTCCGGTGAACAAAAGTGAAAATAAAAACACTGTCGATGAGATTAATGAAATTAGAAAGAACGCATATGATCTAATCAAGTAAATAGAACTGGCCCCTAGCGTTCAGTTTCATCACCTTCCCAGCAACCTATCTCCGTGGGCAAATTGGGGATAAGATACAACATAACCAACCCAATAGGCAGATCTCTTTACCTGATTAATTTGTCAAATAAGGAGTTTTGCAATTTTTTCGTAAAATATCTGGGATTCGTCATACTGCTACTTAAAATCGCCAACCTCCCATGGTTTGTTGGAACGGACAATCGCCCGTATTCCGAAGATATTAATTAAGGAATTAAAATGATAGTTGTTGATCAAGCGTTGCTAGGAAATGTTTCATCTCTTTTCTGGTTGGTTTTTTCATTGTCTTACATTTTCATATCATCTTCATGCTAATATTTTCTTGTATTCTCATAATCCTCTTCCATATTAAATACATTGTAAATACCTTCCTCCTCATATAACAAGTCTTCAGCCCTTAGTTCTTGAGGCTCGTACTTTTTGACGTTTTGTCTCTTTACACTTGAAATTTTGATTGTCTCTTAAGAGGTCAAAATCACCTATGAACGATCCTTGACCACCGTACCAAAAGAGCTTATAGTAGTTCCCTCCTTAGGCTGAATAATCAGATAAGCCCCCGCTTCTGGAAACTACTGTTGCGCATAAAGTTACAGATCTTGTGGAGTCAAGTAATTTAATTCTCTTTAATTTTCGAAATCTCTCTCAAATTTTCGAAGATATTCTTAAGTTTGGTTATCAATTTTTCTTTCCCACTCATTCAATTCTTTGAGTTGCTGATTGTTTTCGTCTATTTAGCTCGTCATGTTCGGATCCTGTGTATTTCCAATCCATCGGATTGTATTTTTTTGAAGTTTTTACACATATCCCACTCCCTCCATTACATTGGTGATGTCATAAATTCTCCTTTTCTGAACGTTAAGAGTGGTAGCAGCGTCGTTTAGGTCAATAACACAATCAGGCTTCGACTTAATCAGCTCAATGAATTTTTTAGTCAGTAGTGACAAGGTGTTTTACTGTTTTTGCGGCGGTTTGGAGTTTTACTCTGGTTCAATTTATTCTCCAGATTCTCCTTCTAATTCTTCTTCAGAATCAATATTTAATAGCTTAAGCTGCTTTTTATGTGACTTTACTTTGAAGGGCTTATTCATTTTAGTCAAAATTTAATTTTTTATTATTTTACCCAACAATTTCCCGCAAAGAGAATGCTTATCAGATATTCTTTTTATTAACTCATTCCAATGGAATTGAGAAGGTGATGCTCTGTCTGTTTACAGCATTAAATAATGGATCAAAGTGAAGGAAATGGAATTCAGATTTAAATAAGGTTCATGATCATCTATATCTTCTGAGTTTGACAGCGTTTCTTCTCTTGTAGTTGGCTCTTCTCGAGGGTCTGGTTTTAGCGTTGAGATGTCCTTTGACCCTCAGGCCCCGACTGGCTTTACCAGCGGATGTGGTTCCTCTCATTTCTCTGTGTTTGTGCTGGGGTTTTGCAATCCAATTAATTCTGGGATCATTTCTAATAGCATTGTGGGCTGGGTCAACCATAATGACCTCGAAGTATTTGTAGGTTCCATCCTGAGCAATCCAATAACTGTTTAAGACTCTCAAACCTGCAAGAGCCTTACCAGCTCTTTGTTAGGCCTTTGACCTGAGATTTCTAGTGGGTTTTAAGGAATTGATACCAACAGATGATGGTTTTCCGCTAACGATTCCCTTTGCGACTGGTCTTTTTCTGCCACCTCTTCTAACTCTGACTCTATAGACAACGTATCCTTATTTGGCTTTGAAGCCGAGACGTCTGGCTTTATCAGGTCTGGATGGTTTGTTAACTCGGTGAATGACGGGTAGTTGTCTATACTCCCAAGTTCGAACTCGGAAGATGAAGTTCATAGCGTCAGATTGTTTTTTCCTCCAGAGTTCTTAGAGATATTTATAGGCACCCATTACTCGGTGTTATGGCTATTTATATATTATTAATTTGCTGAATTTATTAATATTTTTTTAAATATTACCAAAAATGTTGTGCGCCATCGTCATCAATTCAAATGAATGTTTACCCCCTAATAATTCTTAATATTCCTCATTTCACCTCTCCTTTTATTTTAAATTCATTCTCATTATTCAGTTTTCTAAATATTGTTTGAGTCTGATAATAATAACTCTATTCCCATATAGCTGATCGACTTCTAGTCCGGCACAAACACAATGAATCTGTAGAAATCATCGTTCAATGTAATGGCTCTCCAGAAAAACATCGAATAGAGTCTCAAAAAATAAGATGCCAAGTAAAAATGCCTGAATTTTGAATAGTACATCTGATGTTTATTTGAAGCAAACTTTTGTTGCTGTATTCTTCTCAATTTGGAATCTACATCGTGCCTCAATTAAACACAATCAATGGTACTGCGTTATTTATCCAAAGTTTGGCACGGAATCGTCTTTGTTCGTTATGGAATTTACAAAGAAGGGAAGTTTAAATTCAAAGTTACTTTCGATGGATTCCCCATGAAAGCTCCCAAAGTTCAATTCATCAGTGATGTTTATCATCCAATGGTGAATCCTGATACTAGGTTGCTGGACTTAGGACATTAAATAGAAAACTAGTGGAACTATGGGACTCAACATCTTGTCTTTACCGTTATCGAATGCATTCGAACGGTGTTTGTAGATACAAAAAAACTTGAGACAAGGTAGTCTTACAATCAGAAAGCTTATTAGTTATATCGAACGAATTTGGAAGAGTACTTCATAAAGGTCCGAGAGTGCGTTTAGCATTCCAAAAATCAACTGTACGCAAATTATGCGGATACTTCTCTGAAAGTAGCATTTGCTAAAAATATTAGTTTTCACCTTATAACGCCAAGCATGAAAAGGTTCGTGATGGTCTGTCCATGATTTGTGAGGACCAGAGTTTAACCACATAGGAAAAGAAAAGTAAATTCTTAAAGATGTTGAAAGAGTGAAATTAGGACTACTATCTCATTATAAGTCAATTTTTATCACGTAAAAGATAGTAAATATAGTATATTTTTTTGAATTTTTGCAAATTTACTCACTCTCTCTGAACAAGGGCTGAGTGGGCAAAAATTCACAGTCCTACTATTACTCATTTGTTAAATTATATTAACATCCTTATGAAAATTAAACAGTCGAGAAAATATCGTCCAACACACGAACGAAACGTATCAACATCATAACCCAGAAATCCAATTCATATTAAAGATCAGGCCCTAACAGCAAATCTCATTTCTCATCACTAATATTCGAAACCGGAAGAAGTAATGCATTTCAATATTTAATGGTAGACTCTTTAGGAGTATGTAGTCCTCGACTCAATAATGAAAGTTAATTTCTAGAAAAATACAAAACCTATATCCAGTTTCTCGGTTCCGGAAAAGTACATCCCGGGTAGCAAATTCAACCCCCTAAACGTAGTTCGTACATACATGCGACTAAAAAGTCACAAACCGGTGCCATTACCCCTAATCCCAAAAAAGTGTCCCCTGCAGCATCAGATATTCAAAAAGGCAGAAAATCTGCATATTAAAAATTATATTAGCCACTCAGTGCAAGAGGCAATAACGTGAACCACAAAATCGTCAAAATTCACAAACCATACGCAAGTAAATAGAACAAATTTTTGATAAAGGGCAAAGTCATTCAAAGAAACAGCAATCCTTCAAAATATTGCAACAACAGCAATATTTCATCAACCAACAACTCAAAGGTCGAGCCACATTCCACAACCGTCATGAAAATTAATAAAGGAAACACAAATAACAGTGTATTAAACACTAAAAAAGACAAAACTAAACATCAAAAAGATTCAAAAGTATACAAACACAGCAAAAAATCTACAATAAATAAAACTATTGATATTTCGGACAATTTAGATGCGTAGTAATAGAAACTAATTGCTAAGCTTTTTAAGGGGATTGAATTTTACAGAGATCTTGGGAGAGGGGCACATGCTCTGGTAAGGAGTGCAGTCGACTGGAATAAGAAGAGAAAAATAGCGTTAAAAATATACTAAAAATCTGAGCTGACAGATGACTAATTACACAGCATTTAGAGATAAATATAAATTTTGATGAGTTTGAATCATGAAAGCATTGTGAAACTCTACTAGATAATAGAAACCTACAAAACAGTAACAATCTGTGTTAACTCAGGTAAACTTAATGATGTAGTATGGAGGAGGAAATTCCCTGTAGCAGTATATGCGAAGTCGTCCTTAAGGGAGAATAGACTAGTTTTAAGCTCGCCAGATTTTCACTCGAATATGCCAAGCGGTGTCCTATCTTCACGAAATGAATATTGCACATCGAGATTTGAAAACCGAAAACGTATTACTGAACAAACACTTATAACTCAAGTTGATAGATTTTGGATTTAGTCTTGTCTGTACTTTTTCATAATAATCAGATCAGGCCCGCCGTAGAAAAACATATCTTCATACTGTGGAACGCCAACTTATATGGCTCCCGAAGTCGTAACTAAAACACCACATAGTCCACTGCTCTCAGATCGGTGGTCACTAGGAATACTGTTGTTTACAATGTTGAATGGGCACTGTCCTTTCAAAGCTGCCAACCAGAAATAGTTGTTCAAGAAAATTGTAGATGGGTAGTACTAGTATTAGGTAGATGTTTCTCCTGAAGCAAGGTAGTTGATAGCTTGTTTTCTTAAGAAAACTCCGGCAGAGAGAATGAAAGCAAGTGACGCATTAAATTCAACTTGGATGATACAAGGAAACGCTGGGTCGTCTTTATTGTCAGACACCGAAGTGTTAAAGTGATGTCGGTGCTTTTGAGTTTATTGGTATTTGCTGTTTCATTTTATGAAAGTGCATCAGATAATAAATTGCAATATATAGAGAAATATAAGTAAGCAGGTATTAATGAAAGGAAAGTTCATATCGCAGTTAGCGGGAGAGGTTCTGCGATAGAATCACCATTGGAAGGATGAATACATTAAGTTACAGCACCAACTCCGAGGTATCTACCGTTAAACCTGATTAGATTACGAAACTTCAATGATAGAGGCCTTAAAGGTATCTGACTACCTTGAAGTTAATTTGCTTCTCGATCCGTACGACACCCTCAAGGCTTTTTGTCAAACCTTAACCAACAATGTCAAAAACAACAGAAAAGTATCAAGTGAAAACTAACGACTAAAAATTTAACTCGACAAAACGGAAGAACTAATCAAGGCATTGGAATCAGAGAAACAGTAGATGGGTCGTAAATAGGAGGGTCAGTAAAAATAAAACAAAAAAATCATTAGAGAATACGATATAAAATTCAAAATAGCCTAAGAAAGAGTATAATAACTTAAAAAAACTCGCTAAAAAAACCTAATCTAAATCGAAAGTCTCAAAAAGAAAAACTAAACCGCAGTATCTGAACTAATCACCCATAATAGATAGAAAATTCACGATTTGGTTGTCAGCCACAAAAGCGAGATGATGCAAGTTCGTAGAACGGTCGAATAAGATGCTTGGAAAATGTAATCGTCGTTGAGGTCATAAATAGACTCAAAGAACGAAGAAATCAGGAAATTAATAGGCAACATTGATAGGCTTAAAAGGTCCGACAAGCTCTATGAAAAAGATTGGTTGATTCTGTAAAACCTAATGAAACCCTATGCGGATCATTCCGCCTTGGTAGATAAGGTTTCTGAATTGAGAAAGTAAATCAGTCAGTTGAAGGCAGACAATCGAAACGTCAATGCAAAAGTGTTAGAACTCTAAATATAAAATAGCGATCTTAAGAACGACCTAGAAAAACTTAAGGAAAAGATAAAAGCGCTGCAGACAACTTATCGAGATCTAAAATAGTAGTACTAACATACAACGCAGCAGCTTTCCCGATAATTATAAGACAAATAAAGGTTAACAAAATACTATGACGACAAATGGGTTCAGGAGTTCAATCAAGTGAAGAAAAATCTAGAGAAAAAATTCAATACGAAGTAGCTGAATTTAGTCAGAGAGTATTAGTAGAAAAAGAAGTCATTGTCGAAGGAGCTATAGAGGTTTGAAAACTAAAACAGGCAGCTCAGAGTGTAGATGCATGCATTGAGAGAAAGAGTTGTTGATTTAGAAAAGAAAATATAGGGCGAGGTTCGACTGAAATTCAACCTGTTTGATAAACTAAGCGAGCTAAAAAGGAGCATTAAATAAACTGAATGTATGTTCAAAGAGGACATGCGGATCCATATCTAGAGAGAAAAATAATAGATACACCATCTCAACTGCTAAATCTAGGATCTCAATTTCGGAGTAAAAAAACAAATTCAAAAGGCATAGACCAGACTCACGTAAAAGGAAGTTCAACATAAAACCATCATATACTAAATCAAACAGCAAAACCAGAGGGAACTCGAAAAATTGGAGTAAAAGATATCAGTTCAGGAGTAGTAGAAACATTAACAGCTCAAAAAAATCGTCCAGTTCGAACAGCAGAAAAAAGTAGCAGTATAGACAGCAAAAATATAGTATGACTTGAAACTGGACAAAAGACTGTAAGTGTAAAGAGATATGTTCAGGAAGGAACTGGACGACCAGATCAAATAGTTCCACGAAAATTAAAATAAACTCTACGGAAAAATAAGGGAGGCAGAATTTAAATGGAAGGAGGTTCAATTGCAAAAGGAGTAGATCAAGTCTCAGTTTTAAGAAAAGTAGCTAAGCTATAAAAAGTCCTTGGAATAGAGATAAAAAGTCATTACATAGTGTCGAAACAAACTTGGCGAAGTTTAAATCATGAAAACCCAGTTTTAAAATTAAATTGAAAACTGGAAGCATAAATTCTTAGACTCAGAAGTCTAGATTAAATCTTTAAATCTCATGATTCAGAGTAAATAAGCTCAAATCTATTCGCTAAATATTGAACTGAGAGATGTCGTCAGAGAGAGAAATAATTGGAACAAAAAAATAAAAAACACACAGAAAGATTTCCAATACGGGTTTCGATAAATTAAATAGTCCTGCGACAAACTAATAAATTTCTACAAATCCAGGGTGTGGGAGCTGTAGAGAATGCTTTAAAGACATCCAATATCTGAAAAAGACTATGAAAAAATAAAGTCCCTAACTCAGCAATGCAAAAAACTCTAGGACAAAGTGTAAATAAAAGATGCCTAAAACGTCATTCTTCATCAGGTTAAAGAATACTACTAAAGCAAAGTTAATTAAGCATAGTTCCAAGCAGGTGTGGAGTATCAACTAAAGAATAAGTCGGTCTTTGTGAAAAGACCAAAAAGAAGGCAAGGACTAATGAGTTTGAAACAAACCGCTACTCAAAGATCAACCACTATTTTCGATACCAAGTAAGCTGCAGACTTGCACAGGTACATTAAAAATAGGAAAAAACAGGCAGATGTGAGAGTAAGTCTAAGCACTCCTAAAAATCTAAAGAGAGAAAAAAACAAAAGTTCAATGATTTGATGTCAATCTAGAAATTACGACATTTGATAAAAAGTATAAAATCTTTATCAAAATCGAATATCCTATGTAGCAATCCCAAAATTGTTTCCTAGAAACCCTCTTTCTATTTTTTTAATCTTATGAAGTCTAACTCTCGCCATTTTCATTTTATTAATCCTCTTTTTCAGTTAAACATTATAGTACATATCTTTCTAATTACTGGGAGTGAGTTCCAGCGGTTGAATAGGATTTTTTCGAACTGCTGTTGACTCATTGAGTGTTGCTGGATTAGTTGAGAAAACTCTACTTCTTTAAGGAAATCTTGTACTAGTAACCTTGTTAGAATCAGGTGAAATACTTTGAAACTAAGATTTCTATACGAAATCTATCTGTAGGTTTTTCATTTTCATCGGAACTAGGTGCTGCTTTTTTGGACTGTGTTCTTTGTTTTTTTAATATCCTTTTTCCAGAAAAACGTGTCTTTTCAGTTGTTTTTCATTGGATATGTCTTCTATTTACTTTGATAAGTCTACTTTCTAAGTGTCCTATTTTTTAAGCATACTATGGTAGGTGAATGAAAAATTTTTGAAGTCGAAATTCTTGAATGCATCGGAGGCAAATATTGGTGGACTAGGAAATCGCATCTCAAGAGTATCGTATTTCCTTTTTTACTAAACAGATTTGTTTAGACTTCTAGTTCTATTTTTCGTCCACTTTGCAGTGTCGATAGAGTCAGGCTTTATTTTTTTCCTCGAATTTCTTCCACCATATCTTTCGTTTAACTTCCTGAAAATTGTTTCGATTGTCAGCTTAACGTCCTATTTTTAGGGATTATTCCTATCAGTGAACGGAAAAAGCCTCCGAAATCCACCCAAGTGACTCGATTCGTATATTTAATCTTAGATTCTCCTTTGCTAATGTTAATTGCTATGGAACCACAGTTTCCGAGAATTTTACTGAAACTTCCTTTTAATAAAATCGAACTTTTCCTGACTATTTAGATTAAGGAGGTTTAGAGTGTCCAAAACCAGGTATTTTTTTATAGTCATATCCAAAGGAGTGTCAGTGCATAAACTAGGCTGATGATTTACTTATATTAGTTTTGGGGTGTAGTCCTAAGTCAGCATTATATCAAATCCCAAAAGTTCAAAACACACTGAATCCGTTTCTTCTTTTGTGTCTCTACAACTTTTGTAGGATTCTGACATCTTTGAAAATGCGGCAATAATAGTTTTAATAATAATGCAATCTATTTCTTTTTGCAGTTTTTGCGTATCACAACCCATTTGTCCAAGTTTTTTCATTACTGCACTGTATGATCGTTTATGTCCAATATTATCTTCAAACTCACTCTTATTTTGCACGAATTCTGGATTCTATTTGTTAATGGCATAGTTAGTGAGATGCATATAAAGGCAATTTAAATTTTACTGGTTAGGTTATTGATACTCTTTAGTTGCTAATCTTGCCAATCCTTAATTGAAAATGAAAATTTTGAGAGGGGCTACGCTTTTGATCATCACGTATATTCTGAAGTCAAATTTGAGATTGTCCAACAACAAGGGCTTAGATATGTACTACTGAACGATTATTTACTAGTTTTTCTAGGAATCCTTTCTATCAGCATGCCAGTCGACATTTTTGCTCAAATAGATCCCTTTACCTTGACAACTTGCCGATGGTTTTGTAATATAAAAAGCCTAGGGGTTTTACTTTCGAAATCTGTATCAGCGATAAATTTACTTTTTGTAGTTGTCCAGATGGTCGGGGAAAATCCATGTGTTGGGATAAAAATTATACTATTCGGGAAGCAAGTTTTTCATATTATTGAGATTAATACTAAGGCTGGATTTTTTTCCTAGTTATTGAGAATTGGGAAGATGGTTCACTTTCTGATATGGTTTCAGTCTCCTCACCAACTATTCTGTGACGTAACTGTCTATCCATAGCACGTTAGCATCATCTTTTTTATCTGCATTATCATCCAGTAATACCTTTCTTACCCCATTTTTTCCAATGCAAATCCTCAGTAGCTGTGGTTTTAACAAGCGGATACTAAGTTTTTGTGGCGTCTATTTTGATTTTATTATCTTTTGCAACGATTCGAGGCTGCTCTTTCAACTCCATGAGTTTGGAGTGACATCCGGGGGTTTTTTATCTCATTCAATTTGATCCTTTTAGATCACGCAATTTAATGCAAATTATAATATATAATTATCGGAATGAGTTTTTTTGCATCAGATTTTCGATATCTTTATGTGTTGTGAGTATCACCGGATTCTTTGGCACTTTTCACTCTTCGATTACAATGCATAAGATGGAAATAATGAAAGAAAAATAGTGTTTGATATTTCAAATAAATTTAAGTGGATATATTATTGTAAATCTACTAAGAATGACGTACAGAATATCATTACTAGCAATTCTACTTTTGCTATCAGTCCTGCATGCGTCTTGTCTTGAGGAGGTAGGAGCTGAGAAGTTAATCTTCCACGATGAGTTCGATACATTTAACTTCTAGACATGGCGTCATGATATCACCTTATCGGGCGGGGGAAATTGGGAATTCTAGCTGTATGACAATAATCGCAGCACCACTTTTGTCAAGGATGGAGTGCTGAACATCAAACCAGTTCTTACCGAAGATAAAATAGGCACCGCTTTCGTTAGAGCAGGCTACAACTATGATCTTTGGGGAGGGTCTCCTGCGGATCAGTGCACCGGAAACATATTTTATGGTTGCGCTAGAATGTCAGATGGGAACCATTACATAAATCCAGTGATGAGTGGAAAAGTCACTACCGTCAATTCCATCAATGTCAAATACGGCAGAGTTGAAGTTAAAGCAAAATTGCCGAAGGGAGACTGGCTATGGCCGGCCATTTGGATGCTTCCAAGGTATAATGAATATGGAGAGTGGCCAGCCAGTGGGTAGATTGACATTATGGAATCCAGAGGAAATGTTGGATATCCCAAGGATGCTGGAGGAGGACCCGAAAGTTTCGGTTCTACTATGCATTGGGGACCTGATTTCTTCACCAATCAATTCAGTAAAACTCACGCAGAATACAGCATTCCTTCAGGAACTCTGGCAGACGACTTTCACACGTACGGGGTGTATTGGGACGACAAGCAGATCTATACATACATTGATAGCGAGCAAAATAAAGTTCTGAGCGTCGATCATAGTGCCCAAAGCTACTGGTAGAAGTCAGGAATCTCCGATAGATATAACCCTTGGCAATACTCCAAGAACAAATGTGCCCCGTTTGATACCAAATTCTATCTGATCATTAACTTGGCTGTTGGTGGGACTAATGGGTATTTCAAAGACGGAGTTGGATCTAAGCCATGGTCTGACAACTCGCAAAGAGCATCTTCCGAATTCTTCGACAACAAAGGGCAGTGGTGGCCTACTTGGGGTGATCACAGTGTCTTCCAAATTGACAGCGTCAAAATTTGGTCACTTGGCAAATGAGAATCATTGATTATCTGGTAGAAAAAAATCCAATATTACACATATTTATTAATTATCCCTGGATAGTCCAGAATGTCCTAAAGAGAGTAAATCAGGAAAGCATAGAAAGCATTCATTAGTACTTCCTAGTAACTATTAAAAAAGGCGTACAACATTGTAAATTCAAAGTTCATGGATGCTCTTTCTCAATGTCAGACGCCTGATTGCTTTATGAAAACAACATAAACCTTTAAATAATTGGACAATCAAACTGTTCGGATGATGAATCACTTGGGAAGCTAATTAGAAATATGCATTTAGAAATAATCTGGTTCTGGGGGACTGGACGGGTATAAAAAATGCTTTGTTATGTTCGAAAACGTACTAAAATACGAAATTCACAACCTTAGTCTTGTGAATCCTGAGCAAGCTTAGGCTTTCAAAAATGAAGTCCAGAAGTGATGGAATGTTTAAATGATTGGCGATTTTTACTTTCCTGTTTTATAGTTCCCATTTTTAGTTAGCGATGTTTGATTGAAGGAATATATAAGTCAGCTCTGACATATAATGATGAATTGGTGTTGCAATAAAATTAGTTATAAAGAAATGTAAGGTGATGATGTGGAAATAGGCGATACTAAAACCGGTCTATAAAAACATAGGCAAAACTATGAGAAATTCATGAACAACATTTACTAAAGCATCAAATAAAAGTAATTCTGTTCGAAAAAGGGTTCACTAGTCGAAATACCTGCCTCTTTGCCCAAATTACTCGCTAAAGATATAACAATCTCCTATAATGACAGCGGCTAAAAAAATAAATAAACTGTGAGAATCAAAAGCTCTGCTCAACCCTCCACCCGAGCTAAAGTGTTCAAAAGTTTTGTTCATCAGCTCGACTAACAGCAGCGAAAGATCAACAACGAAAACATGAATTTGTTGGGATTAGAAGTGAAAAAACTCAGCTGCACGGAGAAGGGTAGACATAGAATATGCCAAAAACCCTAGGAATTCATGTTCTAATCGACACTCTGGGGTGGATAATAGGGCCCAAACGCAACAATCTAACAAAACTA